>JAAGKR010005962.1:0-43027 GCA_011419295.1 Clarias macrocephalus
GAGTTCTGCAATTATTCTGTGTTTTAATCATTTTAATAAGTTAAGTTGATTTGCTAAGAAATGAACAAAAACAAAACGTATTCATGTCTAGCAATGACTCACGGATATACTGTACTGCAGTCTCACTCATTTGGAAGTTAAATGACTCATTCTTTCTCTTCTGTGTATTTATTTTTTTTCCTCTTGTTGCATCTCTTTTAAATATCCCATGCAGCTCCAGGGGCTCATTATTAGCTCACCTGCAAAAAGAGGATAAAATAGTGCTGAGGAATGTTGGAGGTCATTTTTGGTCTGGCAGGTTGTGAGATGATGGTTCTGAGTGTAGTACTCAGACTCTCTTAAAGATCTGTTTAAACAAGATCAGATCAGTTAGATTAGATTGAGGCTGTATCTCTGTCTGAACTGATGGGGGTAAGTCAAGCCTGGAAGTTTTTGTTTGCGTCAGCTTACAGTTAAACCACTGAAAATCTCTATCTAAAATACTTTATTGAGGTTTATATTAGCCTTGTAAGAATATAGATAGATTAATACAAATGTATTGTCGTTGAATAGGATGGGCTCTTCAAAATGAAATTCAGTTTTACAGCTACCAGATCTGCAAATATTGTGTATACACACAGCGGTACCTCCGCCTACGAATTTAATCGGTTCCGGAGGCGAGTTTTTAAGGCGACTATTCGTATTGTGAAACGCGTGTTCCCATAGGAAATAATGTAAATTCAGATAATCCGTTCCAGCCACCCAAAAATATTACCAATATTACCCATTTCGGTAATGGCGCAGTGGTAAAGTGCTCGCCCTATCATCTGGAGATCGCGGGTTCGATTCCCGGGTGATGCTGTAACCTCTCGCAGCTGAAGCTCTAGCAGGCGTCTTGTGGTTCGGGGGAAACACATGATAGTTTTCGGCCCTCCCGGGTGAGCGGTAGTAGCCTTAATGTGGGAGCCCCCTAGTGATGGGGAGGAATTGGACACGACTAAAGGAGGGAGAAAAATCAGGGGGAAAAAAAGAAAAGAAAACATTTAGAAAAGACATGTAAATAAAGTAAAATATGAAATTAATAGACATTAAAATGTATGATTCCTCTATGCACCAGCTTTTTTAAAAACCAAACTGAAAGCGGCCCCTTTTTCTTCTTGCTAACGTTCTTGGGACCCATCTTGCACAAAAATAAATAAATAAATAACTCCAAAAATACATGTAAACTCTCTTGGCTTGGCTTTCCACTGACGCAAACAAGTTTTGAACGGCTCCCTGCCGTAACTCAGCGTTCGGTCGTATGATGGAAATGCTTCGAATACCGAGGCAAATTTCTTGCAAAATTTCAGTTCTTCAGGCAAAAATACTTAAGGCGGGGAGTTCTTATGCCGAGGCACCACTATATATGTGTGTATACTGTATATACTGTAAGGTGTTTAACTACTGATCGGAAGGTCCAAGGTTCAAAGCCCAGCTCCACCAAATTGCCATTGTCTTAGTTGCTCAGATAAATGTGTACTGAGATAAATGTGATAAAAGTCGCTCTGGATAAGGGTGTCGACCAAATGCCATAAATGTAATGTAAATAATATACTGTACATGTATGTATGTGCATACAATATATACACATTGAATATCCAAATAAAACAAACAAATGAATCAGTGCTGGATTACGTGACCAATGTTTATACTGTATGTATAAAGTGTACTATTATATTATATTATATTATATTATATTATGTTATATTATATTATATTATGTCTAAATTTTGACCTCTGACGTTAGATGTTTGAACTGTAGCCAAGGCGAGCTGCTCATCGTGGGGATTCGACTCTGCGCTTCCTGTATTCGGGGATCCGGGAGGATGTGTGGGGGTCACCGAGTCCTTGATTCAGAAGGAAACGGCACAAGGCGGACATGGAAGAGTGCAACACTCTCTCTCTCTCTCTCTCTCTCATCATATGCAAACACACGCACGCACGCGCACACACACACACACACACACACACACACACACACACACACACACACACACACACACACTGCCACAGGGTGAGGTCAGGCAGAAAGAACTTTCCGTTTCCCTTTCGGTTTAGTTCGCGCTCCTTGTCACACAACCTTTTGTCCCTACACGTATCCTCTCCTCCTTCTCTTAAACTTTGGTCGTGTCCATCACTGATTACTGAAATATTACCTCATAATACGCTCCTGCTTCACCATGACGTTTGGATTCGTCCATTAGACATGAATCAGACATGGGCGTTTGTGTGTGTTTATTGCCCTGCCTTTCCTTTCTTTCTTTCTTTTTTAAGTCGTTGCACCGAGCCACGGCGCCTCTTTTCTCGGTTTGCAATTTGCGAGAAGAACAAGTGATCTGAGGTCTGGCAGTAGACTAGCGATCTTTCATCAGAATCTCGTTAAGAATGTCTGCGCGTGGAGGTCACGCCGGAGGAAAGGCAGATGTTTTATGAGCAGAAAAGTGAGCTGATAATGAAATGATATTTGCGGGACAGCTTGGGTTATTTACACAGACGATCCTGGTCCAGATGAATTTCTATTTCCATGAATAGGAATGATGTATTAATGCATTCGCTTAACTCCACATGTCGAACTAACGCTGAAACAGAAAGAGAAACAATCTGAACTTCCTTCTTCAAATTATTGTGCAGTAATTTTAATGCTCGCTTGTGCAATTACCTTTTCCACTTAATGTGGTTTGGGTATTGCGTCACGTTCTTGTTTCTATAAATGGAATAATCAGGTTTTAAATGTGTGTCTTGTGATCAGCTTTGCAAGACCTGACAAAAAGCAGAAGGTGGTGGGGGGGGGGGGTCGTCAGCAAGTACAGTTATTTTATATTGAGATATTTGGATTATATGAACACGGTTGCAAAGATTGTTGGCGGTGCGGCGATAAGTTCAACGACTCGTGACTTGTGAATCCGAATTCTACATCCTACATTCATACAGCAAGAGCGGCATCTCTCCAGGCAGACCCGGGTCAAGGACGCGGCTCGACAACATCGTCACGGCCCTTTGATTTTTTTTTTGCTGCGGAGTGAAAAAGAGAGGAGGGGGAAGCTCGAGTAACGCTGGAATGACTGGAAAAGAACCGTCACCCGAACAGGAAGGATCTGGGGAGGAGAAGGAGGACGTGCAGGCTCCTGTTTGGACCTCTGATTAGAGAGGCACAATAATAAAACAATAATATTAGCAATGCAGGCATGCCAGAGTAAATGTTGTGCAGCAGGGTGATGAATTAGCTTTAGGAATTTTCATAGGAAACGAATAAAAAAAACGGAAGTCGAGTGAAAGAAGGTTTTATTACCAGGGATCTAAAAGTGTGTCATACTGTATGTTTAAGAGAAGAATGTGCCGCAGGCCGTCTCCGACTTTTAGAAGTTAAAGTTGTGCCCAAAGGAAAACATGCCCACGTCAAATCAGATGAGTATGAAAAAGGAAAGAAAAAGAAAAAAAGACCCGAGGTCACGGTCAGGCCATTTCTCAGAGGTTTGTTCAACCGAGTCACATGACCACGTCGTTTTACCTGCCGACTGATTTGTTTCCTTCCTCTCTTCTCTCACCTCCTCTGTTTCTCTTTCTACACTTCTACACTGTCATTCTCCTCTCCTTTTTCTTCAGTCCAGTGGGTTATTTCTGATCTAAGCACTGATCTGGTGAAGCTACACACAATGATGACGTGATCATACGGATAAGTCGGGTGGGGGTTTGGAGATGCACTCTGGTCACCGGTCAATTCGAATTTTCTCATTCTAACGAAATTCAAAACAACGTCAAAAAGGCGCATCGTCCATTCATGTCATGTCCTGTCTCATGTCCAGTGCCATTATGTCATTTCTGGTCTTGTCATGTCTTACAATGTTTCATGCTGTCCCAGCATCTTACGTCCATCCTGCCACATCCCGTCATCACACACCTCGTCCCACTGTCTCATCCTGTCCTCTCTGGTTGCATCAAGTCATCTCATGTCTTGTTTTGTCATATTACGTCTCATCCTGTCCCCTCTCATCCTATCTTGTCAACCCACATCATGTCTTTTGTTTTTGTCATCATGTTATGTTTTTGTCCTGTTCTTTCATGTCACATTATGTCTCGTCCTATCGCAAAGTCTTGTATCTCAGGACTTGCCCTTCTTCTTCACCCCCTATCCCATCATCTCTCGCTGTCCCACCATGCCATGTCTTGGCATCAAAAGTTTCAGGACCTGTCCCGCCCTGTCATGTCATATTTTGTCAAGTCACGCCCCATCGTATTATCTCACATCTTATCTTATCACGTTACGTCTCATGATGTCCTCTCCCATCCCATGACTTTTACATTTATGGCATTTCGCAGACGCTCTTATCCAGAGTGATTTAAAGTACCGCTTTCGAGTCCTGTTATATCATGTCACAGCATATGTCATGGTTTATCTTGTCATGTTGTGTCTTTTCTCACCATGTCATGTCCTCTTGTCTCACATCATCTCTCATCTCGTCCCATCGCATCTGATAAGCTTATTTCACACCATGCCATGTCCGGTCTTCTTTCCCGTCATGTCCCGTCATGTCCTGTTCTTATAATGGTTCTGATACCAGTTTCATAAATATGTAATAAACAGCATGTGGAGATTGACACTGTTTCTTGTTTCTTGACTGTTGCACATAAAGACCAAAAATTCTATTTACGTGAATGGCACTGATATACCCGTAACCGTTCAAACAACAGGGAAAAAAATAAATAAATAAAAATCAATAGAGCTGTGCTAGTTATCTACTTACAGATGGGTAATACTCAAATGCAGGGAACGCGTGTTTATCGGTCTTGCAATAGATCAATACTTGTTTACTCCAGTTTTGTAAGACGCTCATAAAACCAGCGCCAGCATCACTCCTTGCATTTATTCATGTTCTGAGAGCTCTGAGCTTTTTTTATTGCTCGTTCAGGCACGAGCACGCGCGAGGGTATTTATTTCACTCAATAAAGTGAGTCATAATTTCCGTACAGCATAATAGAAAAAAATGTGCCTTGGGCTGAGTCTGACATTAAGAGGTTAACTTTGACCTCAAAATACGAATGAGATGCTTTAATAACACCTCAAGTGCATTTTCACTTTTATCACACACACACACACACACACACACACACACACACACACACACACACACACACACACACACACACACACATATATGTATGTGTGTGTGTGTGTGCATACATGCGTACATAAAAATAAATAAATAAATAAATAAATAAATAAATAGATACACACACACACACACACACACACACACACACACACACACATATATATATATATGTTATGTGTGTGTGTGTGTGTGTGTGTGTGTGTATATTTATTTATTTATTTTATTTATTTTTTTTTTATGTACGTATGTATGCCCACCAGTTGACCAGCAGCTTTTAAGATGAAAATGCAGTTGTCCGTGTCGTACAATGAGGCGTGATTAGGGCGCATGTGACGAGGCTCAGGGGATTTTTATAAGTCAGGAACTGGTTGCCTGCAGTGGCAGGAATGAATCCTCAGCAGGAAGGTGGATTTGTAGTCACTGTGTAGTCACGGATGATCTAACTAGAGTAAATGTGGAATAAATAACATGGACTATCAGGTTTACACCAGTAAACCGGTGACCCGCTCATGGGGTTCACCTACGGCTCATTTACAGAACCAGTCGAAAGTTTGAACAACAACTTCAAATTCAATGTGTTTTGCTTAATGGTTTATTCGAAACGATGAAATAAGACATATTGCATTAGGTCGTTAATTAACAACAACAACAACAACAACTGTTGAACTGTTCTGGAGTAGTTCTTGCAAGAACAGTATTGTCAAGTGCATTTGCAAAACCCATCAAGCACCATGATAAAATTGGCTCTTCCCAGAAAAGCAAGACCACAACTTCCCTCTGCTGCAGAATTAAGTCTTTATTTGTCACATATACATTACTGCACAGTGAAATTCCTTTCTTTGCATTCTGGGGTCAGAGCCCAGGGTCAGCCATGTTACAGCGCCCCCGGAGCAGATAGGGTTAAGGGCCTTGCTCGAGGGCCCAACAATGGCAACCTAGTGACGCTGGGGCTTGACCTGCCGACCTTCAGATCAGTAACTCAGTTCATTTAGAGTCACCAGCCTCAGAAATCACCAATTAACAACCAGCACCTCAGATTAGAGCCGTTATGAAGCTTTACAGGGCAGAAGTAGCCGATATACATCTCGATATCATCTGTTCAGAGGAGATGGTGTGTTTTGAAGAATCGACTTCTGTATTGTAGAAAGAAAGAAAAATCAGGAAAAACCATGGAATTACAAGAGGCGTCTAAATTTTGGACGGGCGCCGTATACGCGTCTTGGATAAAGGACTCCTTTGGTCTGGTTTATTCGCACAGAAAAGCCTGAAAACAGTCAATGCTTCCTGTGATGGAAAGCTGTCCGAACACCCCGTGCATCACAGCCTGGCGTGTATGGAGATGAGCAGGCAATAAGGTCAAGGATGTTGAGCCACATTCCAGATTGCCCAGCTCTCGATCCGACCGTCTACGGAATGCACGAGACAAACCAGTCCGATATATGGAGGCCCCACCCTGCAACCCACAGCGCTCAAAGGATGTTCCCGCTGCCAGATCACTGCAGCACACCACGAGAGGTGTTGGGTCCAGAGGGAAATCTACACAATGCTGGCTTTAATGTTGCATGTTTTGTTCTCGTGCCGGACCGGTGCAGATTAACCTTATTAGATTCATGGAAACTCATTTTCACTTCATGCTCTTGTTCATACACGGCCACCTTTTCATTTCCACTTTAAATCGCTTAGCACGGCCCCCTGAAATCTCCCGTGTTCTCCGTGTGGCGCTCAGCCAGAGAGCACTAAATTCCCCTGATAAATGGGATGCTGTAACGTAATGACTCGCAGCGGGAAGGGCTTTTGGCTTCCTGCAAGGAGATCTCGGCACGTTCCCCTGTTTCTTCCTCGGATGCCTTTAAAAGGACTTGGAGGCTTAGTGCTGCAGAATGTCTTCAGCGTGTCTCGAGCGTGCACAGATATTTTAATCAGACCCAGAAGCATTAATCTTTTAAGTCGACGCACGACTTGATCCCTTTCGGCGCGCAGGTGCAGCGGGAGGGTTTGTTTAATGTGACTCACCTTGCAAAAAAAAAATAATTAATTGATTTGTACATAAGCTGGACCGATCTGATTAAGCAGCGTTGCAAATAAAGCATGAAATACAGTAACTTAAGCTTGGGTGCATAAAATGTAAATGCAGTTTGTTTGTTTTTTTCATGAAGAATTGAGTGTGTTTTGGAAGGAAGGAGGGAGACAGAAGGAGAAAGTGGAAAAAAACTGAGAGAGAGAGAGAGAGATGGAAAATGCTGGGACGGATTAGTCTGCATATTTGAGTCTTGTCTAACGGGTGTGGATATTGGTTTACTCCAGCACAGATGCTCAAGGAAAAAGAATCATGGAAAGGAAGAGCACCAAAAAAAGGAAAGACCTCCTGGAACCATTTAAAGGTTCCAGATTTTTTACTATTTTGTTAACTACTTAAAGTTAGTGAGCTACAGCTACGCCCCAACAGAGACCTGAGGAGCTGAGCAGCTAGTCGAGGGTTGAGATCTTCTTATATGAGGTCACAACAGGGGGGCGGAGAGACAATCTGGTCAGGTTGTTCTAAATAAATAAATAAATAAATAAATGGAATAAAGAACAAAAAATGGACGATGCTTTTTTTTTTTTTCACAGTTTTTTCACGAGAACCATCCGAATGTCTAAAAATGGCTAAAAAACTAATTTTGCTTGATATGACTCCTTTAAATCAAGTAGATTTTATTTAACACATTAAATCACTTGATATTAAAATTCATTCAGGTCAAAGAGTTTTTTCAATGTCAGAATTTCTATAAAAGCACAAATTAAGGGCAGAACTGTATATTGCAATTCAAAATATATATCATGAGTGGATGAGCAGCTGAACATTTTAAAATTAGGATGCAAACACATACGCATTATGTGTTTATCGCCATAAGACATAAGAGACTCATTTTCCTGTCGCTTTACTGCCAATTTCTTGGGTATCCATTCCACGCATTCTTCTTAAACGCACTCGAGCTCTTGTAGAACATAAACATTTTCCCAAACTTTCACAACTCCTCCATATCTTGTCAGCGATCCAACCAGTGATTTATGAGTTAATAAATTCTTTCGTATCCAGCTTCATAAACGAGGCCCGATATCTGTTTATTCGGAAGAACGTATTCGTATCCCTCCGTCCTATACGTTTTCGGCCGTTCTTCAGCGCCAGGATTTGTTATCTGTGATCCGGCGCTGCTGAGGCCCATCAGATGTAGCGCTACCCTCCTAACCGAACCCTCCATATGGCTGCAATCAGACGACGTCATCGTGAAATGACCTCACTGGCTTCAATCCACACGCATTCCCTGTATCGTACTCTGAACATGACCCAAGAAGGACTTTGTGCAGAAAGCCAGTTGCCAGTGAATCATAAAAAGGCATTTTTGGTGTTTTAGGAAAGACTCTTGTAGCATCGTGATGAAACGACATGCCTTTGTTTTAGTTCTGCTCTCTAGGCCAAAAATGATGAAATGCTGTTTGGGGTAAATTAATTACAGAGGCTATAAAGTTACGTTTTCCATTTACATCAGAGAGCTACACAACTGAAGAGCATGCTACATGCTAATGTTCTTCCTAGCAAGTACAGCTAATATTGTCGCTGCGATGGTACCTTCATATTTTGGCAAGCTTGGGGTGACTGCTTTTAAACCCATCACTGAGATCATGAAGTTCCCCTTGCTGAAAGAGATCTGGTTTGCTGCCAGTTAGCTTTGTGCTAAAGTCACATGCAGTAAAATACGGTAGCTTGTAGCCGTACCGTGAGCGACGGCAATAAAAAACACGTCAGTGATCAAACTTATTGTTCTGATATGGCTCCAGGTTCAATCTGAGGTTCGGTGCAAGAAGGTCATTTATTACAACGTACCATGTGCAATGGGGAGAGAAAGGGTGGGAGTGGGGTAACAGAAGGATAAAATTAGCAAATTTGCGAATTTTCTGGGGTCCATAAATTCATTACGGTAGGAGTAGGTGCACAGTAGGAACGAGTGGAATGGAGTGTAGGTAGGGATTGTAGGAATTGTGGGTAGGGATTGTAGGAGTTGTGGGTAGGGATTGGAGGTTCAGATTGTATGAATTTTGGGTAGGAATGGTTGGGATTTTGGGTAGAGATTGTAGGTTAGAATTGTAGGAATTGTGGGTAGGAATGGTAGGGATTGTGGGTTGGGATTGTAGCAACTGTGGGTAGGGATTATAGGAATTGTAGGTTGGTATTGTAGGAATTGTGCGTAGGGATTGGAAGTTCAGATTGTATGAATTGTGGGTAGGAATGATAGGGATTGTAGGTTGGGATTGTGGGTAGAGATTGTAGGAATTGTACGTTGGGATTGTAGGAATTTTGTAGTTAGGAATTTTATGCATTATATGCAGGGATTGCATGAATTGTAGTTAGGAATACTAGGGATTGTGTATACGGTAGATATTTATGTAGAAAGATCAATAGGGATTGAAGGTAGGACTTAGAGATAGAATTTGTTGATGTTGTAGCTAGAAGGGGTAGGAATGTTGGGCAGAAGTCCTAAATTGAGATTGTAGGAATTGTAATTAAGAATGAAATGGATCATTGTAGCGGTTATATGTAGGAATAGCTGGGATTTTAGGAATTCTAGGTGGGAATGTCATGGTCTCTAGGCATGAATATTAGGGATTGTAGATATGAAAGGCAGGAATTATAGGTAGGGATCATGGGTATTGTAGGTAGCTATTTTGGATAGAAAGAGCCGTAGGAATTGTTGAAATTGTAGGTAGAAGTTGTAGGGATTTGGGGTATGAGTCGTAGGTAGGAATTGTTGGTGGGAAAAATTAGAGCAGGAAAAAGACCTTTGTATATTAATATATGACGTTTATTAAGGATAAAGCGGTACAGACAAGACGATATGGGCGATGAGTGAGTATATGTGTAAATACTGTATGATTATAGTGTGTAAATTGTTAAATACTATGTTATAGAATAATATATCATAATATAATAAAACTAAATTTATGCCTATATGTTATATACTGATGTACTGTATATGATAATATTATTCAAATTATATTAATAGAATATACATCATGCTATTTTTTCTGTTGTATAATTTTTTGGCTGACTCTGTGTATATTTAAGTATATATATATATACACACAGTGCTGTGAAAAAGTATTTGCCTTCTTCCCGGTTCTTTTTCTTTTCGTTTGTTTTGTAGTGTTATGTATTGTATGATTCCTCCCACCAGCTTGGCCTTCCTCCAGCCATTTCATTTAAGTCCTGCTTATCTCTAGTTAAAGAGTGTGTTGTTTCACAGGCGTCCTTTGAACCTTGGTGGAACATGTTGCTGTGAAAGAGCCCTCATGGCATAACTCTAGTTACATGTCAGATCGTTCGTTTACACCAAGCTGTGCTTCAGCGTTCTCTAAGAACTCCTCTGTGGCACCGGTGGCAGTGTTTTGGAGAGCGAGAGAGAAACATGGTGGAAGACGGTTTGTCTTCCTGAGACAGACAATGGGAGGGGTGGCGTTATTTTCCACTCTGGTTTCCTCAGTACAGTGGCGTTCCATGGTCACAGAGCTGTATTCAGATGTAGAGGGAAAGGATGTGATTAGCCCTGGAGGGTCAGAACCCAACACAGGCTGAGCGTTTTAACTGAAAAGACATTACGCCTAGCTGTGATAAACAGAGTTATTTGGTGTGATGTAATTGGGGGAGTGCTGCGGCTGTTGAGGAGACCAATTTGGCACTCCAAATCGAGTATTTATCTTCTTTTTTTTTTTAATGCTTTGAGAAAACACCCTCATGTTGCTCAGTTTTATTTAAGTGTGGGTAATTTGGTACAATGATCACGTTGTGCTGACATTATCCCCTAAGCCTGATATTATCCAAGTCCAAATGGATGGTTTGGAAGCAGGTAAAGTGGCCCTAAGTAGTGCAGAAATTACAGAGCAGAGGGAGGTGTGTCTCTGTAAGACATTCAGTCACCGAGGCTTTGTGTCCTGCCAAAAACAAATCACCTCGAACAACTTGTCTCTTGTTTCTGTGTTTACTCCGTGTGCTTAATACCAGATACAGGAGATGAAAAATAAAACGGCACAACATCTTCACTCTGTTAGGGATCTTTCCATACCGAAGTCGAACTTGTATAAAAGTGTCCATAAGAAAATGTTTTTTGGGAAAAAACATTATTGAACATGAAGTAAAGGAGCTAGAATGAATTGGCTAGTTGAAGGAAAGAGTTTCAAATTAATCGTATCAGATTTACAGTAAGTCCCCAACATACAAACGAGTTCCGTTCCGAGAGCTCGTTCGTAGGTCCAGTTTGTTTGTAAGTCCAACAATCAAAAAACCACCATGTTTTTCGGAAATGCTTTTCAGACGAAGCAAAATCCGGCGTGTCCACCTTCACAAACCGAGATGGCGGATTGCGCAGCGGCTCGTTCATCAGAAACGACTCAAATTTATTAGATCCAGAACATCTAAAAAGCTACCTCACTCATTCAGATTAGGGTAAATATACATTTTCAGTCACCGGACCTCACGAGCTTCCATATGAACCTAGAATATAACCAACCATCTGAATTCCCTTTCTATGTGAGGTCAATGCACCCCTTCGTCACAGTTGTCTCTCACTATGATACGGAACGTTTACGGAGACGTCACCATTGACGAGTGCAGTGTGTACAGGTGCATGAAGGAGTTTAAACACTGGAAAGATTCATATCTTAGCAACTGAACATATCTCGAATATAGTTAAATCTATCTACATGTTCTTAAAATAACAAATGTAAGACCGTATTGTCAGCTTATTTCTAATAGAATTTTACTACAAATTTAAGCAAAAAACTTTGTTCTCTATTGTAAGCTAATTTTGCTAGTTTTTTTAGGGATTTATATCTTGAAAGAAGCTAATGTAATTTTCTGCCAATAGGGCAAGACATTTTTGCTTAAAAGTCTAGTAACATTTGACCAGAAATAATCTGAACAATTATACAGTCTTTATACTTTGTTGTAATTTTAGTTGAAGATTCGAGAATATTTCACTTTGCTAAGATGGCAGTTTTTGCAGTGAAGGGGATTCTAGCATTGAAGACAAACCACAATATAGATGGAAAAATTGAGCTAAAGTCCTCAGGTTATTAAACATCTTTGACATTTTTAAATGGTTTGTAAATGATCAGTCCTGGTTTGTTCAGTTTACTGGCTTTGTGTGACTAAACCTGTCCAGTTTGTTCTCTGTTTACAAGAACACCGTCGTTTTAAACCCACGCCTCCATGTTTAAACCAAAATAAAAACCTGCCATCATGTGCCAGGGCTCCTGTTTTGACAATACTACATCAGCCCCTTCTTTAGCATCTCCACGTCATGCTGCTGTTTCTGGAAATACATGCTTGAGTATAGCTTCAGATGTTGTAGATCAGCTGGTTTTCTACATTTATTTCTTAGCATTGAAAATGTTTGATATGATAGATGATGTAATACGGTCCAATCCAATCCAGTGTTGATTACCAGAATGCACAATGTGCACGAAAATTCAGGATTTCCAGCTCGGAATTTTTCAGGGTAACGACAGTTCTGTCTTTTGTTCAACATCGATTGTGGCAACATGCAACAACTTGCCGAATATGCTGAAAGTGCAGAAGTTTCACTTTAACCACGAGTTTGAGATTCGTGTACAGACTGATAGGGTTGCAAGGTGGTACATTATAACACATTGTTACATTTGATGCTAATTTAAACAAACGTTTTTTTTTTTTTTTTTTTGGATGAACAAAATGAATGTCCGTCTTGGGAATTTTTACATAAAATATTTGCTACTTCTATCTGAATTGCATTCTTCCTTTTTTATTTTTATATTTATTTATTTACTTTTAAACAGGCTGGTAGTCGAATTCAAGTTGACGCGTGTCGTATCGGGTGAACCCTGGTGAATCCCATTCCTAGTACCCAGGAAAAAGAACACATAGCTACCACGTTGCACTACGCTACAACAGCTACTTATAGTTTACCGTGTATAGTTACCAATAATAATATCCATTAAAGGTGCATTACAGTACTAATGATTGCGCAATACACTTACTATACTATAAGCCAAGTTATTTTTGGTATAGTAACATAATAACATTGCATAAGCAAGTGCTATATGGTATGTATATGTTTATTTCAAAATTTCTCATTTCTAGTAACTGTAGTCGTAAAGTACTATATGGTATTTATGTCGTTAGGTTATTTATTATACAGAAACTATACTTTATGAGTAACTCTAACTACTTATAAAGCTGTAAAACTGTTATAATTAACGGTTTTTACCCCACAGTGGTTAACCTTATTGAACACAACTTCACTAACCTCCTTACATAGACGGTACCACCATCACTGATAACCCAACATTCCTGTACAATACCTCTGTAAATACTCCCTGTTCATTCATTTGTATAGTCTGCACTTGTATACTAATATATGTATATTCATATATGTAGATATGTGTGTATATGCATCCTTTCTGCATTTCCATCCAGCTGTTAAATTACTCAATTATTTATTCATACCTGTACAGTATATTCATACTATTGTAATATTACGTACTGTAAATTCACCTATATATAGTTTCTGTATATCTTTATTCCACATATTTATATTTAGACATATCTGTACATTTACAGTTATTCTGTACATTCATTTATCCATCTCTGCTCACTTTACACTGTATATTCATGTACATATATATAGATATAATCTGCTATAAATCTGTATATATGTTTATATATATATATATATATATATATACAGATCTGCTAACTTGCACTTCTGGTTAGATGCTAACCGCATTTCGTTGCCTTGTAACTGTGCAATGACAATAAGGTTGAATCTAATCTAACAGCACAGTGCTATATAACCTACTTTTTCTCGGGGTTATTTGAAGTCTAATCATGGTGGTATATAAGCAGCTATATGTTTTTTAGGTACACACGTAACTGTAGTAGTCGAGCAATCCACTGATCAGCCATAGCATGAACACATTACCACTGATTATCAATTATACATCAGTAAACTGGTGACCGGATCATGAACAGGCTCGGTTTGTGCCGGTGGGGACCAAAGGCCAGTTCGTCTGGTCTCGCCGAAAAAACTTCAAGCTGGCACCAGTAGAAAAGACACTGTGCTGGAAAGTACATGTGAGAAATACTTGAATATTATTATTAGTAGTATTATTATTATATAGTAGTAGTAGTAGGAGTAGTTTAGTGCTGTATGGTAGCTATGTGGTTATTTGCAGGTTCTGTTAACTATAGTAATAGTGTTGTACTGAAGAGACATGAGCTTTGTGTATGATTTATTTCTGGGTTATTTCCGGGATAGTAACTGTAGAACAGGATTACCTGCAGAAATGTGATACTATATTCCAGCTCTACTGGTTATTTCTGGGTCATAGCTAATTATAGTAACTGGAGTAGTGCATTGCTGCATGTTAGCTGTGTAGGTCTTTCTACATAGAATAAATGATTATAGCTGCTTATCTATGCTTTTGACTTGTTTAAAATTCAGACTTTGCATTCCTTGCTATGTTGCACTGTAGCTCTGCACTCCTTGACCTTATGTACTTATATTACATATCGGAGGTATTACAGTGTGTATTGCATTAGATCTTTCATGTTGCACTTTTGCTGATGCGTTTCAGACTTGCAGTACATGTCATGCTCCTGTCACCTGCTTGCATTTTGCATTCCGAGGAAGCAGTTCTGCGGCGCAACGTGCCTGGTGTACGTTTCATCCTGCTACTTTCATTTTTTGTTCTTGTGTGTGTGTGTGTATGTTGTGTGTGTGTGTGTGTACTGTGCATGTGTGTGTGCTGCTTCCTTTCTGATCCTGTGAGTGCATTAACCATATTAGAACACTGCTGTTGTCATCTTTAATATTTAGATTGTTTTCCTTCATTATGCGCATCTCATATGGTCTTCGTAATAGTACCTGTAGATTGCATTGTGAATGTTCTGTTCATTTACTTTTTTCTTTCTATCTATGTGTAACAGTGACAGTGAAAGCATTTCCCTACGCACGTGCACACACCTTTTGATCAGAACTCACAGCTGTGTGTCCATATCAAAGCCACTTGTTAGTGAGACCCATCAGGAAAAAAAAAGGCTGGAGTTTGATAGGGAACTTAAAGATTGCACTTTGGAGCGATGGGGGGAAAAAAAGGTCATGTGACCTGATGAGTCCAGATCGAGCCTATTCCGGAGCGATGGTTGTGTCCGGGTAGGAAGGGAAGCGCATGAAGCGACGCACCCATCACGCATGGTGATACCGGCCTCTGGAGGCGGGGCTATGATCCGGGGTACGTGGCGCGTGATGTGGCAATAAAATGCAGTCAGCTGACGATGAGCAGGACTCGGAGTGTAAAGAATCATTTTCATATATGAATTGATTATCCACCATGTAATCAAACCTGAAGCCAGTCAATTTATTTATTTGTTTTTGGCAAGGCGGAGTTTTATATGGTACCGTTTATGAGAATGTTATGTTTATGATAATAGTGTAATTTCTGTACTATTGTATCATTCTACCGGTTCAGAGGTACTAAAAAGTTCTGGTACTTTGACATACAGAGCGATTCCTCCTGTTCTCCTCGAACACCACGTTCTTCGGCTCACCACAGTAAATTCCTCAGCTACTGTACAGTATATTTCCTTCGCCACGGTGAGTCATGTGGGATTTTCAGCCACACCTCCCACGGCGAGGCGTCCCGGCTGAATGAGAGAGGCTGACTCCTGACTCAACAGCATAAATCAATTACAGGCCACCGAGCGAAGTGTTTATGGCCGTGCATTGTGTGCAGCTCAGCGCTGTTGCTTAAACACTTGCATAATGGCAACCTGCTGGTTAAATTACCCCTTCGGTATGTTTGTGTGTGCGTGTGTGTGTGTGATCGTCTTCTAGATTTCGCAGTCTGAAATTCTGAAATTACACCCTACACGCCTAAATGTCTATATAATAAATGTCAAATGAACGTTCATTTCATTTCGAGTCTGTCTTATTTTCGACACACAAATCCCTCCGTCAGTTTACTAAACCTAACCCAAGCCATAGGTTGTGAAACCCAGCAAGCAACCACACACACACACACACACACACACACACACACACACACACACACACACACACACACACACACACACACACACACACAGTCCCAGACGCCGTGTTGCATGTTGCAGCATGCGTCAGGCTGTGCAGCTGTGATCTAACTTAGCGTATAGAAACTGGAGACATTATCTCACACAGTGGTGATTAAAAGAAAAAGAAAAAAGAAAAAAACAGCTTCCTGTGACTTTTTCTATTTTGAGAGCGGTGTAGAGGGATGGAGCTCATGTAAACAATGCGTCAGCAGTCTTCGTAAGGTTACACGCTGCCCAGATCCTGCCTCGGGCTGCCAGATACAAGCAGGTTAATCTGGCTCGAGTCTCGAGCGCTTTTCTTTTAGAAGGTCACTGCTCTGGAATTATGGGTCTTTTTTCTTCTTTTTTTAACAGCAAAGTGCAAAGAAAAGGGGACTGGCTTAAGGGAAAGGCTGTACAGGAGCGCGTTACTGTGGCAGGGCTCAATATCTGTTCCGTAAATACATGCCCAAATCTTCTGCTTGCTTCCTCTTAATCTGATTAAAAATAGTTTTATTTATTTATTTTTAAATTCGAAAGCGAAAGTGAACAGTGTGGCCGAAAGTATGTGGACACCCCGAGCATCACGCCTCCACCAGAATGTGCCGCCTCTTCACAAAAGTTGTATGGAATGTCTTTTTATTCTGTAGCGTTATCATTCCATTTTACTGGATCTAACCGGTTCCAGCATGAAATTATCAGCGTGCACAAACCAAAAAGCTCCATGAGGACGTGGTTTGAAGCTCTCGAGCGTGCAGAACCCTGACGGAATGTCTTCCTCAAAGCTCTCGTGCTCAAATGCTCCAAAATCTAGTGGAAAGCCTTCCCAAAGGTGTGGAGCTCCTAATAAGAACAAGGAGGGATTGTATACTGCCTGGCCAAAAACCAACCAAACAAACAAACAAACAAACAAAAACAAAAAAACACCTGGAAAAAAAAAACATCTGGATGTAATTAAATGCATAGTTAAGAGTCTTCCACTGGATAATTACTGCAGTGTTTAATATGGTTCAGGTGCAAGAAGTTATTTAACCCTCAGTGATGCAGTGAGGAGCTTCTCATTTCATGAACCACCAAGTCAGAAGATAAATCCTGGGGTCGTGCCAAAGATGATCGACTTGATTCAGGCAAAGAAAACAACTAAGGAGATCAATCACTGAAACTGTAAAAACTGGGTTAAGAACTGTAAGGTGCCTCATAGTAACCCTGGAAGGAGGATCGTGCTGAACCATCTTAAAGGAAAACAAAATAATGTGCATGATGCTAGATGATTTAAAATTTGGTGAAATCAAATAATAATAATAATAATAATAATAATAATAAAAGTAGAACTCGTAGCTATGATTGATTGTGAAAGTAAGAACGTTTCCACATGCACAGAGCAAAGAGTACTTGAGGGATTGGGAATAAACAGCTGTGTAGCCTTGAGAAGAAGAAAACCACTTCTCGGTGTGGCTAATTGGCTAATTTAGTTTGCTAGGGACAACACTAATATGACACTCCTGGTCGTATTAAACTCTGATTAAGTGGCTTAATCGGTCTGATCATCAGCAGACCCAGTCTAAACATAACTCTGCTTGTCTGAAGTGTCCACTAATAGTCCACTATTATATTTATACTTCACTATTTGATAAATAAACGCCCACCCCTGCTTGGAATCTGTCAAAACCCCAAATAAGAAGGAGGCGTAATCGATAGCTGGTGGTGTTTAGCTCAGATTAATTTCCTGGAGGTCAAATCTGGAAACACCTCACAGTTGGATCCCACTCATAATTCTCATCCTAAAATATCTCGTCTGTTTCTCTCATGTAGCCCTCATGGGATGTCGGCAGTAAAAAGGGATCGGCCCCTCGGGAGTGTGGAAATGGATCCAGTTTCCGCAGTACTGACATGAGCATGAGCAAATCCTCCACACGCTCCTGACAGAGGAAAAGGGATTGAAATTCTTCTCAAATACTTGGAGAGTCGACACTAATCAGTGATATTTAAAGCGGTCGGCTGTTTTAACCTCCCGGTTTGGTAGTGTTGTGTTGTGAAGCCACGTGGTTTCAGTACAGTATTAGACAAAGTGATTCAGTGGAAGTGGTTCAGCGTTTGAACTGATGAGCGTAGAGGCCACGCCCCCTTCACTGGGACCGACTGCACAGAGCTCAAGCTGGTGTTCGAGTTGGCCAGTCAAGTCTCAATGAAAAGAATGTCTCACTCCATCAATGTCCCCCCTCATTAAGAACTTTGTCAGTGCAAAGGTAAAGAGATTACTGGACCATTTCTGGCACTTCTTCTGAAGCTCCTGCGATTTCCTGTTCGGTCATATTGAACGTTTTTTTTTTTTTTTTCTGACCAAAATGACAAATTCTCCTGGTCCATCTGTTGTTAAGATCATTATTTTTCCAAACCAGTGCAATAGTAAGTACTGGATTGGACCAGTTGATGTCCAATACTATATTGGACCACAGTGATGGGCATTGAGGCCACGCCTTCTTATTATAAGTAACATTCACAAGGTCTAATCGATTTAGATAGAACATCAATTTCGTGAGACTAATTGACTTCGCCTTCACGCGTCCACGTCACCTTCAATATGACTGAGGCCACACCTCTTTTAAAGAGACTGACTAACACCTCCTTCAATAGAACCAACTAAATCAGAGGCCACGCCTCCTACAGTACAACGGAACTGTCTAACTGAGGCCACACCTCCTTTAGTGGAACTAACTCAGGCCACACCTCCTTTAAAGGGACTGGCTAACTCAGAGGCCACGCCTTCTTCTAAGGGGTTGGCTAACTCAGAGGCCACGCCTCCTACAATGGGACTGACTAACACACACACGGATCCGCATGCCAATGCAGAACTTACCTTTGATGTCTAGACACTTGAGATCATCCCTTTACACTAAGCGTTCTTATTTTTAAAAGTAGCTCTGAGTCAGCATTTATGATAAGAGCAGCGTTTCCAGCATTATTCCTCTGTGGAGTTTCCCTGCTGAATCCCCCAGTCCATTGTTATTCATTTTTACTTTCATAATTCTTATTTATTTATTTATTTATTTAGCCAGGTATTTTCCCTCCACAGAATATGAATTAGGGAAATTCTATGGTTCATACGCCGTTAAATTTTTGTTTGTTTGTTTGCTTAAATATACGATTAAGCTCTGCTGGAGTTCAGTTCCGCATAAAGTCCTGACTATCATCCGAAGGTCACTGTGTGAAGAATCTAAACAGGTTTGCATGAATTTTGCATCAGTCAGCATTAAAGTGCAGCATGTGCTGGATGTATAATGTACTGTTGTTGTTATTTAAAGAAAAAGAAAAGAATATTAATGTAGGCTGACGGATGATTGCACACGATTGAAAAACATATTGTTCAGAGGAGGTCGACACGTTGTGATTAATCTTCGCATTAGTATAAACAAACGTATGATTTGTTCAACTATTCCGTGATAAAGATATGTAAATTGTATTTTGTATATTGTAAAGTATTTGAAGGTTTTAATAATGGATGTTATTTTTTATGAAGAAAAAACAAAACAACTGAAATTAATACATTTAAACACTGCACTAATGTTTCGCCTGTTGTTCACTAGCAAACTCGTATATCATAATAAATACGGTGTATTGCAGTGTGTATTTTCGAATCATGGTATGATGATGATTTTTATTTTTTTTCATGTTGTGCATCATGTTTTAATGATGCATCGAATTGCATCATTAATTAAAACAAAATTAAGAATGTCATAATTAAAAAATATTTAATTGCAAAAAAACCTACATTTCAAATTGTAATCTATTTTTATTTACATTTTTAATTACATTAAAATATATATATTATTATGTGTTTGTTTTGCTGCTGCACATTTACTCGCATTAAAATCGAAATTCCAATTATTTAATCGCAAAAAGACTGCATTTTTATTACATGTAATATATGCATAATCTGGAATTAATGTAGTGTTTGTAACTGAACTGAATTTATTTCTTTATTTTTAACAGTTTTGAGTTGATAAATAAGTATTGATAAACATCCTCCTAATGAGATCATTTGTTTAATTATTTGCCGATGGCCTAAACGAAAATGTTTGAATATGAAATGGCAGGTTTAATAGTTAAATATCAGTTTAAACTGTAAGCAGGATATGCATCAAAATAATTGCAGTGTACTTTTTTTATTTTATTTATCAAATCGTGCAGCTTTAATTTGTTTGCTTGCAAAAAAACGTGCAGAAAAGGTCCAAACTTTTTCCACGTTTCATCTGATTAGAGAGTTCATGTGTCAGTCGAGTGTTCGGTTCCTTCCCGAGTCCTGAGTGACCCCATCGGTCTTCTCGTCTGTTTCAGAGCTGTCCCAAGCCCAGCGCAAGTTCGCTCAGTGTCTGGGCGAGTTCCGGTTCGAGTACATCGGGGACGCGAAGACTGATGATGAAAAGTGCATCGGTGAGAGATGTTGAACACACACTGTTGATTGCTGTTGATTTGCATCGATTCGCTCATTTGTTTTTGTGCTGCTGCTTCAATGACAGAGATGCTGTTTCAGTTGATCCGACTGATTTGCAAAACTACAAAGATAAAATCAGACAAAACATCTTAACATCCAACCTGCTACAACCTAGCAACCACCTGGTACCCCAGAACAGCCACACCTACTGTAGCAACGCCTGGTTTAGCCTAGCAGTGCTTGATCATATTAATGCTTTAACTTTTGTACATTTTAATATTTTACACTTTCTGTGTAACAGATGCTTAGCTTTTCCCTTTTGCATGCTTCACGTAAATCATGTCACTTTTCTTTCCTTCTTGTTTTTTCGTACCTTGAATTTTTTTTACTTTAATTCTTTCCTTATTTCTTTTTTTTCCTGCCTGTCATTTTACATACAGTACATTTTAGTTTTTCTTGTTATTTTTTTTCATATTGTTTTTTTTCTCCCTGTTATTTCTTTCAATTTTTTTTTATTTTGAATACTACATTTTTAATCTTTAAATTTTATCTATTTAATTTTTTCTTTCTTTTGTTCTTTCTTTCTTTGCCTTTTTCTTTTATACCTGCTTTCTTTCTTTCTTTCTTTTATACCTGCTTTCTTTTTTTTTCTTTATTTCCCTTTTATATATCTCATTTTCTTTCTATAGTGATATAGAAGATTTCACTTTTTCTTTTATATCTAATTTCTTTCTTTACTTTCTTTATCTTTTTTTCTTTCTCTTTTTCTTTTATATCTGATTTCTTTCTTTACTTTCTTTCTTTCTCTTTTTCTTTCTTTCCCTTTTTTATATCTCCTTTCTTTCTTTCTGAAACATTTTCCTTTCCCTTTTTCTTTCTCTTTCTTTCCATTTTTCTTTTATACTTTCGTTCTTTCTTTTTCCCTTTTATATATCTCATTTTCTTTCTATAGTGACATAGAAGATTTCACTTTTTCTTTTATATCTAATTTCTTTCTTTCTCTTTCTTTCTCACTCACTCACTCATCATCTATAGCGCTTAATCCTGTATTCAGGGTCACGGGGGGCCTGGAGCCTATCCCAGGAGACATAGGGCACATGGCAGGATACACCCTGGACAGGGTGCCAATCCATTGCAGGGCACAGACACACACACACACACACACTCACTCAGTCACACACTATGGGCAATTTATGAACGCCAATTAGCCTAACCTACATGTCTTTGGACTGTGGGAGGAAACCGGAGTACCCGGAGGAAACCCACCAATCACGGGGAGAACATGCAAACTCCATGCACACAGAGACGGGAATCGAGCCTGGCCGGGGATCGAACCCGGACCCTGGCGGTGCAAGGCGACAGTGCTAACCACTACACCACCGTGCCGCCTTTCCCTTTTTCTTTTATATCAAATTTCTTTCTTTACTTTCTTTCTTTGTCTTTTTCTTTCTTTCTCTTTTTCTTTTAAATCTGATTTCTTTCTTTTTCTTTCTTAACCTTTTACAACAACACGAAGGCTATGGGGAGAAAACCTCTAAGCTGTTGCTAAGGTTTTCTCGTGTGTGTGTGTGTGTTGCAGATGAGTCTTTACAGGAGTTTTCCGCCTTCCTCAGGAACTTGGAGGACCAGAGGGAGCTGATGGTAGGTGTGCCCACATACACACACGCACACACACACACACACAGAGCTCGCATTGTTTCTGCGCCGACAACAAACCACTGCCTTGTTTTTTTGGTTTTTTTCCCTTATGTACTGTAGTGCAAAGATATTGTTTTCATCCATACATTCCTTTATACACAAGACAAGCACACGAGCCACTACAATACCTTCCATAAGTATTCACTCCCTTTACTAAACCTACCCCTTGAACACTCTCAGGAGTGAACCAGTTGCCTTCACCGTGACTTAGTCACTGATTATTGCTCAGCACCTTTATGTGGAATTACAACATTTGACTTGATAGCGTGAATATAAACAGCTGTTTACTACAGGCCTTTGGATTTTAAGCACAGATCCAAATCCAAAACAGCTCTGGCAAAGTTATAGTGTTGATGTACACATGAGAGAAGTGATATAGAACATTTCCAAAATACACAAACAAAATCTACCAAAATCTGTTTTGAGGAAAACATGCAAAGCAAAACAGTGCTGTCTCAAGTGTGAAACATGGTGGTGGAAGCATAAGATTGTAGGGGTGTTCCTCGTCTGAGGGACTAGGGGACGAGATTGAGACGAGGATGGATGGAGTGAAGTATAGACAGGTTCTGTGAAAGAATGAGGTGGATGTTCTGGAGTCGAAGCTGCTGAAGGTCTCCGGCATGACGTAGAGGTTGACTGGTTCCAACCTTGGAAAATAATTCATCTCTTAAAGGTTAAACAATTCCACAATGAGGAAAGGAGACGACCTAGTAATGTATGTGGAGAGCCATGCAAGAACTCAGCTGCCTGAGGAGCTGCAACAAAGTGTATATACTCAAGAAATTAGGAAATATCCGACTGAACTCTCTGCATTTATGTCGCATGATGTGTTGTTTGGATCAGGGAAAACCTCCGGCTCCTTGGAGACAACAGAACCCAACCCAGCTCTAGATTAAGATGCGTCTTCATTTTTCCGTTCAGTGCTTTTAAGTATGGTTTATCAGACGTGGTTTTAGAATTTAAAAACTGATCGACAGAAACAACTTCAGGATCCTGACCAGGATGAAGTGCTTATTGCAGGCGGGTGAAGTTGGACGTGTTGTTATGTGCATTTCCAGTGAGGAGGGCGACTCCAGTGCAAGCCTCAGATGAACAGTTACTCTATGGCGCGCACACACACACACACACACACACACACACACACACACACACACACACGCCCCACATATACACACACCCCACATAGACATACACACACACACACACACACACACACACACACACACACACACACACACACACGCCCCACATATACACACACCCCACATATACACACACACCACATATACACACACACACACACACACACACACACACACACCCACCCCACATATACACACACACCACATATATACACACACACACACACACACACACACACACACACACACACACACACACACACACACACACACACACACACACGTTCGTGGCCACAATGAGTTTTCCACAGGAAATGGTTGTTTTGTTCTGCTGCTGGTTATTCGCTGCGTGCTGGGGTAATTCTCTACCGAATTCAGGCTTCTCTTCAAATCACATCTCCTCTCTGCTGATCCCCAGCATTTAACATTTGTTTAGATTAGTCACTTAAAAAAAAAAAAAGACCATTTTAATGTTTATTATACCGTAGATCAGTGGTGTGGTCAGTCTGACAAATTCTCAGACTGTCCACTAGGGGCAGATTCTCATGAGGCAAATGCTGTTTGGGGCAGAGAATGAATGAATTCATTATTATAATTATTTTTATGTAATATTTATTAATAAGGATGAACCTTTAAAATTTTTAAGATTATAAGTCAAAGTCAAATTTATTTAAAAAGCACATTTAACACAGTTGACCAAAGTGTTGTACAGTACGATCCTCAAATAGCTGCAAACATAGAAACACACTATAAAAACACAATTAAAAGAAGACAAAATGAAATAAAATCAAAACAAAACAAACAACAATAGGACGTCCAATCTCATTGTATAAAATAATGAAGCAATACAATAATAAATAAAAATAAAATAAGGTTTTAAGCTTTTCCATGCAAAAACGCTACACAATATCACGTCCTTCTATCCTTCTCTCTTGCATTTATTTGTTAGTTTTTCTTTCTTTCCTCTTTGCCTGCTTGCTTTTTAAGTTCAGTTTTTATTTATTGCTTTTATATTTCATTTAACATATTTCTTTTTTACCTTTACTTAGTTTCATTTTTGTATTTTTTTTATTTTTCATCTTTCTTTTTTTCTGATTTATTGTCTTTCTTTCTTTTCGTTCACTTTTTGTTTCATCTTTTTTTTTTCCTCATGGTCTTTTTTTTCTTGCTTTGCTTTTTTTCCCTTCTTAATTTTTTGTTTCGTATTTGTTACATATTTTCCTTTTTGTTTATACTTTTTTTTTAGTTCTTTCCAGTTTTTTTTTGTTTGTTTTTTGATTTTTCTTTGTTACATTTCTTGCATTTCCATTTTAATTCCATTAATTATTTAACTTTCTTGATAAATGAAGTAACCAATATTTACAAGAAAACATATGAATATGGCCTCTGATAATTAATTATCCTAGAAACTTTTTTTTTCATTAGTTTTATACTGTTTATTATTTTGGAAACAAATAGCAGATTGTTTATGTCACACTAATGTGGTGAGTTCTGACAGTCACTTGTGTAATGGCTCTGGCTTATACAGAAATGCCAAGTTTTATGGCTCTATATTTCTTTATATCCCTCATTAAGTCTGGATTTATATTGCCGATGGCTGTGTTGGATTTGCATTAGAGTTTGGGAAAAACTTCATGAACGCGTGCTCGTGGCCTGAATGTGTCGTTCTGGTGTTCAGTAAGCGCAGTGTAGCCAGCGCCGCCCTGCCCAAAACTAAACGCGCACCAGCTGGATTGTTTTGAAGACAGATCCGGGGCCTCCACCCAATCACAACACAGCAGAGGGCTGATGTCATGCAGTACGATGGAGCAGCAGAGCTCAGGCAGGGTGTGCAGGCAGGGACATGCTGAGACAGAAAAAGGTGGAAAATGGATCATGGGTGAAAAAGTCTAATAAAAAGTTATAGTTATAGGCAATACTGTACAACGATCAAGATCAATATTTGGGCAAAAGGTGTTTCCTAAAGATCTTAAATGTTTTTTTTTTTGCTTTGTAAAGTTTGGTGTTGGTCTTGTGAGCACTAAATACTCACGATATCTTTGTAATATCTTAGTCGTCCTGTTTGTTATCAAGATATGGACTGTGTAATGATTGAGAGATTATAAATGGGCTTGGCTACACATTCTGCAGAAGCTGTTGACATAAAAAAAAAAAAACGTGCTGTGTAGCTTACGCTTTCAAAAAGAAAAGCCAAAGACTTAAGCTTAAGCTTAAACTGATTTGTTTTGTGTGTGTGTGTGTGAGAAAATCCTTTATAGCTATAAACATATCAAATTCAGTTAAAAATTTTAATTGTTATATACACAACCATACACGGTATGATATGATACGCAGTGAAATGCTTACACGACTGTAAGTGACCTTGGAAAAAAAAAAAAAAAGGAATTCAAGAGGCAAACAGTAAATGCTAATAGGAAAGAATAAAAACTATAAAATATAAAATCTACTATGTTTTGTTACAATAAAAACAATGTTAAGTAGAAATATGTAAAAAAAAAAAGTAAGACCTGTAATAAACTGTATTAAGTATGGAATGTGCAGTGTGCAGGCGATGAGCCGCGGTGATATTGTCCATGTTTAAAGTGCAGTAGTGCAAAAGTAGTCCTTCTGTGTGCAAACATAAAACCAGAATGTGTAAACCACAATGTGCAACCATAAACCAGAATGTGCAAACATCAATCATAGAAATCGTTCAGCTTAATAGCAAGGTTATGATTTGTGATGCTAACTGCATCAAGATTTGAGCTTAAACCTTGGTCGCCTCTGCTAGAACAGTTCATCCATGGGTGTAGGTGGAGTTAAACCCTATTAAAATGCCAGAATGGGAATGTCTGTGTCTGCTTTATATTCATAACATTAGTCTAAATTGTAAACATGTTTATATTTTGGAAAATAAAACCAACCGAGTTATAATATTCTGGGTTGGGACGAACTGTAATGATTGCAGGAACGAGTGACGTTGGTCGAAATGTCTGTGTGACCGGACTGGATAGATTATCAGAATAAACAACATGCGATGGATCAAAAGTCCGGGGTAGCAAGTGGGATCGGTCAGTAACGTCTGCAGAAGTGGACCGTATGGGTCAGGAGGGTAAGGGAGCGGATGTGATTGGTCAAGTGCGTCTTTAAGAGCAGGCAGAAATAATGAAAGGTGTTTGCAGAAAGGAGGCGGATTGTTCAGCAGAATCGGCAGGACAGGATTGATCAGAATGTCATCATGGAGCAAGTGGGATTAGTCCAGGAATGTCTGTAGGAGTGGACAGGATTAAACAAATGTGTCCAGGGGAAGACGGGAGTGGTCAAATATGCGCTCTAGGAGTAAGTGATATTTGTCAAGCGTGTCTGTGGGATTGGAAAGGATTGGTCAAAAATGCTTTCCATGAGAGACGGGAATTGGCCAAAATTGGCTCCAGAATGGAACTCGTTGTTCATGTGGGATCGATCAAAAGTGTGTCCAGGATAGCGCAGGATTGTCCAGGAGTGGATAGGATTGGTCAGGATTGAGCAAGACTATCCGTGGGAGCATATGGGATTGAGCAATAGTGTCTGCAAGAGAATGTGGGATTGGCCAAGGGTGCCTGAGTGAGAGAACGGGATTAGTCACGAGTATCTACAGGAGTATACAGGACTGGCAAACCGAGGTTTTCAAGATAATGTGGGATTGTGCAAGAGTGTCTGCAGGAGCATATAGGACTGGCAAACCATGTCTGCAAGAGAATGTGGGGTTGGTCAAAAGTATCTGCAGGAGCAGACAGCAGTGGTCAAAGGTTTCTGCAGGATTGGGCTGGATTGTCTAATTGTGCTGGCAAAAAGGGATAAGTCAAGATTATCTGCAGAATGTATTTGATTATTCAAGAATGTCTACAGGAGTAGGTGGGATTTGTCAAAAACGTCCGCATGAGTGGATGGAGTTAGTCTAGACCAGGGGTCGGCAACCTTAAACACTCAAAGAGCCATTTGAACCACTGAAAAGAAAACACCGGGAGCCACAAAACCCCTTTGACATCTAAAATGAAGAGAACACTTTTATGCTATGTATAGAAAAACTATAGTGTGTTGCATTTACGGAATCAATGAACTGCTTCAGAGAAAATTTAATTTAATTTCTGCATGCAGCAAAAACATTTAGAATTCCGGATTGAAGGTTACTTTCAAATCAAATACTCAATGTATATTTAGGTGCTTCTCGTATTTATGAAATAAAAAGCCAAACTTAAATTGTCCACCTGTAGCAAAACAAAAATGCGTCTGCTTCTGTGGGCCGTCATCCTTTTATCGCGTGTACTGGAGCATGCAGTCAGCCGTCCATCTAGATAAAACCTGGGGTCGCATATGACGGATTGCTAGATGCAAGATGACCATAATCTTAATAAAAAAAAAAAACAAATAAAATAAACTGAAATGAAATGCTCATTATTTATTTTCAAAAGCCACAGGGAGCCTCAGCAGAGAGATAAAAGAGCCACATGTGGTTCCAGAGCCGCGGGTTGCAGACCCCTGGTCTAGACTATTTGCAGGAACATACAGGATTGGCCATGTTGGTCACATGTTTGCAGAAGCAGAAAAGAGCGTCTGCAGGAGTGGACTTGATTGACCCAAAGTGTCTTCAGGCTTGGGGACAGGATGGTTCGCCTTTGTTGGCAAGAACAAGTGGAGAGTGTCTGTGCAGAGGCTTGTCGAAGAGGGTCTATGGGAGTGGGTGGGATTGATCACGAGTGTCCGCATGAGATGATGGGATTAGTCAGGTGTATCTTCAGGAAAATACAAGCTTGGTCAAGAGTGTCTGCAGAAGAAGATGGCTTATTTAAGAGCGTCTGCAGGAGTGGACTTGATTGGCCAAACCATTTTTGACTGTTTGTCAGGTGTGTTTGCAAGAGCAAGTGGGACTGGTGAAGATTATGAGCAGGAATTAACAGAGTGGTTACAGGAGTAGGTGGGATTAGTCCAGAGTCTATAAGAGGATGGAATTGGTAAAGAGTGTCTACAAGAGAGCACCGGATTGATCTGGAGGGCAGAAGGTATTATTGAAGTGCATCTGCAGAAGTTGACCTGATTGGCCAAAAATGTCAGCAGGACTTGTCAGGATTGTTTGCAAGAGCAAGTTCAATTCAATTCAATTCAATTTTATTTCTATAGCGCATTGGCCAAGAGTCATTGTCTCAAAATAGGTTTGGTTGAGACTATCTGCAGCAGCATGCAAGATTGGTCAAGAGTGTTTCCAAGAGCGTGCAGATCGGATGGAGCAATTCTTTGAGACTGGGTAGTCGTGGGATTAAAAACATGCACGCAGTCCCGTGCACACCTCGAACTTGATTGTCTGGCTACGAAATGCATTCCTCAGCAAGGCCGTAGTCCTGCACCGACAGTGATCTCGTATCTTCAGTGTAATCAGACTGCTTTGAACTTTCTTATAGTTATCTGCTGTTTTGTGTGCAGGATGGGTTAGACGATTAGGCTTTATGTCAATACCGTAACCTCTACATATAGTACATAGGAAGTTACTTTCAGTGTTTCATAAAAGACAGAGTAAATTAAGTTACAGACAAGTTGTTAGAAAAGTGATTAAACTTTTTCTGCATGATTTTTTTGCCGCCTTAATATATTCTTATAATCTTCTTCTAATGAATTACAGTACAGAGCAAAAGTTTGGACACCCCTTCTCATTCAGCGAGTTTTCTTTCTTGTGTTCTTTCTTGTGTTCTTTAGCCCAAATGCGTCTCTTCTGCTTGTTGCCTGTCCTTAGCAGTGGTTTCCTAGCAGATCTTCTACCATGAAGGCCTGATTCACACAGTCTCCTCTTAACAGTTGTTCTAGAGACGTGTCTGCTGCTAGAACTCTGTGTGGCATTGACCTGCTCTCTGATCTGAGCTGCTGTTAACCTGCGATTTCTGAGGCTGGTGACTCGGATGAACTTATCGACTCTCGGTCTTCCTTTCCTGGGCCGGTCCGCATGTGAGCCAGTTTCTTTGTAGCGCTTGATGGTTTTTGTGACTGCACTTGGGGACACTTTCCCAATTTTTCCCAATTTTTCAGACTGACTGACCTTCACTTCTTAAAGTAATGATGCCACTCGTTTTTCTTCACTTATACAAATTCAAGCTCTTTGAATGAGAAGGTGTGTCCAAACTTTTGGCCTGTACTGTATAATCTCGATTACCTGCTTAGTGCAGTTCAGCAGTTGTATGTTTCTCTTGGTCCAAGGCAGACCATGTGGATGGGAGGCAAATTAAATGCTTTTCAAGAATGCAAATTTGTTTCCATTTACAGTATGTAAATTTGGAGGGATTCATTCTAGGAAATGTCAAAAGTATGGGGATGCATTTTGACTTCATGCCAAGAACATAATCACAACTAAAAGACAGCTGATATAATCCACTCGTGAGAACATATTTTGCATGTCAGCATACATAAGTTATTGAAGGAACATCTTTGACACTGACTGCTAAACGGTCTTATGACACACACGGTCTTATGGCTCCAGAACTTAATGCATCACGGGTGTAACACATGTCGCCTTCAACAGATGGAGAACATCACCGAGACACTGATGAAGCCTTTAGAGAAGTTTCGGAAAGAGCAGCTGGGTTCAGCCAAGGTACTCGATTCAGTTCCTTTCCTTGTCGTTACATCAACAACGTTGTCATCACGAGGTAAAAAATAGCACGTTTGAACTTTTTTCAATCTTTTTTTTTTTTTTTTGGGTCTGTTTTTAGGCGGAGAGGAAGAAATACGAGAAGGAAACCGAGAAGTATTACACGGGTTTGGAGAAACTGTTAAACATGTCAGCGAAGAAGAAGGAGCCGCAGCTGCAAGAGGTACGTGTATCATCTCCTGACAAACACAAGATCTACCGTACAAGCACAAGACCCACGTAGCCTGTGTTATATAAAGACTTGAAAGTGTTTCAAGGGACCATGATGCACTGGGAGTTTATTTAAACATGAGCTGTGGACGATGGTGGCTGTCCTTCAGTGTCAGACTGTAGAGGGACTTTGGGGACGTCGTGTAGACTGGGGTGTAAGTTAAAGCTGTGTGTGTTTGTATGTGTTAGAGCAGCCTGACTTGCTATAAGTGTGTGTGTATCAGATGTGGGTGTGTGTAAGTGTGAGCAGTGTGTGCCACAGACCTTCAGCAGACCTTCTGAATGGAGACGAGCAGCACCGCGCAGCTTCAGCAGGAACAGCTCTACCGCTGCACACACACGCTGTGTTTTTGTTTTCACCTTACACACATCTCGCCTGTTGTGGCTTTCTGTTCATTCTCTCTCTCTCTCTCTCTCTCTCTCTCTCTCTCACACACACACTCAGACAGTTCTATCTCTTTTTCTCACTTTCTCTTATTGCCCGTCTCTATTTCTGTCCTTTTCTTTTTCCGTCTCGATCTCTCGCTCTCAGTTCAGTTCATAGGGACTGTGAATGCCGTGAATGGTGACAAAAAAAAATGGATTGTTGCCAAAGCAATTATAAAACATTGACTACATTATAAGTAACATCCGTCTGAGTTTATAAACATGTTTATAAATATGAAAGAATAACATAGTAGGTTAACCATACTAAAAAAAGAACAAAAACAACAACAAAACCCATCAGTATTAACAACAATCTGATTCAAGATTCAACAGGTGCTTTATTGTCATGACAAATATTTACATTTGAACATAACAGGAGTAAAGAGTAAAAAACAAAAAACAATAACATAAAAAACAACAGTATAGAAAGAGTGACAATAAATAAATGTATATAAAATAAAAGAGTGCAGACATTTAGTCAAGGCTGAAGTGACTCTCATGAACAATAGGAAAAAAAGGCGGGAGGGGGGGGTCATATATACATACAGTATACATGTATATATAATACTACTAATAATAAATAATAATAATATTATTATGTTATAGTATTATTAATAATATTATTATTATGCCTCGTTCTTTGTGTTGCTTCTGTCTCTGACTCTCTCTTTCCATACCTAATTGTTTCTTTCTTTCTCTCTGTCCGTCTCTCCATCACTTTCTGTCTTTCTCTTTGTGTCTGTCTCTACCTCTGTATCGCGCTCTCTCTCTCTCTCTCTCTCTCTCTCTCTCTCTCTCTCTCTCTCTCTCTCTCTCTCTGAACTAGTTTGTGTCTCTGTCCGCCTCTTTTTCTCTCTCTTATTCACTCACTCACTCACTCACTCACTCACTCACTCCATGTGCGTCATGGTCTCTCCCTTTCTCTCTTTCTCTCTCTTCCTTTATTTTTCTTTTTTTCAGTCTCTTTCTGTTTTCATTTATACCCATCACATTCACCTTCCTTGTCCTTCAAAGTATCTCTTTCTTTCTCTCTTTTTCCCGCTCTCTCAGCCTCGCTCTCTGTTTCTATTTTCTATACCTTGCATTCTCTCTCTCTCTCTCTCTCTCTCTCTCTCTCTCTCATTCTTTCATCTAAGCATCACAGAAACGAGAAGAATTGTTAACACATTGGTTACATCAATGATAGAAGCATGGAAAATAGAAATTAAACATTAATATTGTGCCTTCATCATCGTCATCAGTTTTAAAAATAATCTCTCTCTCTCTCTCTCTCTCTCTCTCTCTCTCTCTCTCTCCTCTCTCTCTCTCTCTCTCCCTCTCAGGCGGATGTGGCAGTGGAGACGATGAGGCAGCACTTTCAGGAGGAGTCTTTGGAGTACGTGTGCAAGCTGCAGGAAATCCAGGAGAGGAAGAAGTTCGAGTGTGTCGAGCCTGTGAGCGCGCGCACCTCCTCACACCTCACCTCAGACCGGCGTAGCCTCGTTTGCTCTCGCACTCTTCGTGCCGCCCCTTAATTACCTCTAAAGAAGGACATTTCACAAAGCATGTCATTACCTAGAGCTCGTCATGCTGTTGCCATGACAACTCGCATCCAGTGACAGATGAGGATCGCGTCCCTGTTACCGATAATAATCATGCTTTCAGATGCCTTGACATTAGCTTATAGGAATATATTACTGTTATAGGAAAGTAATAGTTATATACGTTAGATAGTAACTATTGATAATAACTTGTTAGTTTTGTTAGCTGCTAACACGTAGCCAATTCATAAGGCGTGTGACATCGAGCGACTGTCAAGAATGTCAGCAGAACAGTTCAGGAATGTGGGAAAGGCCCCCAGTGACCCCTGTGACACGTTCTGTAATGTTTGACTCCACAGAACCGAGTTGTGGATTTCGAGTAATTATTTATAGCCGCGTGTCTCCCAGAAGATGACGGATTCCTTTAGAGTCTGGTTCCTCTCATTGTTTCTTCCTCACGCTGTGTCAGGGAGGTTTTCCTCACCACTCTCACCTCTGACTCACTGATTAGGGTTAAACCTAAATGTCTATCAGGATCCGTGTAATGCTGCACTTTCCCATTTTTGGATTAAAATGAAAGGGCATGAAAATATTTTTCTTAGATCTCAGCCAACATTTGTAACGCTGCCATAGAGGCGGGTGAACAAGTCATAATGAAAATGAATGTGTCTTTTTAAAAAATATATTTTTTTATTATTAATGTGTCAGGTGCATTTATAAAAGATAAAAAAAAATAATAAAACACTACTACTTTTGCACTTACTTGATTTGATAGATAGATAGATTCAATTTCTACTGCAAGTCTATAAGTCTCACTTTATAAAATCCTGATTCGATATTACTTTATTCATATTTTGTTACAGTTTTATGACTTTGAAAATTATATATATATATATATATATATATATATATATATATATATATATATAAACTGTAATAGCTCAAAAGTTTTATACCTTAGCTTTATTCAACAACTTGACATCCAAATTGTACATTGAAAATGTGTTGAAAATGTAGCTCGTTCCTTAAGGCGTTAGTGTTCTAACTTATAAACCATGCTCCGCATTTAAACGATATAAATTAATTTCAAGAGGCGGAGCGGTGGCGGTGTGGTTAGCACAGTCCAAAGACATGCAGATTAGGATAACTGGCCTTCTCAAATTGTCGCTTCAAACTCTAAATGACGGTGCGTGCACAGATCAATTTTCAAGATTGATTAGCGCTCGCGGTGTTTTGAGACTGTATAATGTGTGTATAATGAGTAGGATTTGAGATTAATTCGCTCTGAGTTGGGAGCGAAAGGCAGATAGGAGGCTTTTAATGGGAGCAATTTTGATAATGTGAACCATAAATATGTGTTTCTGTTGCGGCAATCAATTATACTCGAGGACGATCGGCCGATCCCCAGTCATGACTGATCAGCCCGACAACCAGGCGGTTCTGGTCAACCGGTTCATCTCTATTATAAATGTGAAAACAAAGCAAAAACAAACAGTTTGGAGTTGTCAGGGTTAACCCCTAGAGGGCGCCAGACACTCTTTTGTTTTTTTTTGTTGTGGTTTTTGTTAAGTTAAAACTTCATTTCCCAGAATGCACCTCGGTCAGGTGATGGGAGCACTCACCTGAACCGTGGTAGCTCATTAGTGAAGATATAGAGCCTGTTTAAGTTCTGTTTGCAGCTGTTGAATTAAACTTGCAACATGCTGGTTAAATTGTTAAGTCTCGTTTCATGCCAGTCTAGTGCACCTCATAGTTTTGTTTAGTTTTTAGACTCCGGTTTGGTTTGTGCTCAAGTTAAGTATGTTTGTTTATGTTTTATTTGTTTATTATTAAAAAACATCTAAAACGTCTTCACCTCTGCGCCTATGCCTCGCCTACACCACCTTCACAGACCTGACAGGAGTGTGGCTATACATGAATCTCCACATAAAATCATTTGCAATTCATAACATTGTTCCCCATCTGTAATATTAGTTCATCTCAAAAAATGAACTATTTTTGAAAAGATTTTTTTCTTTTCTTAATTTGAAATATAAAAAGTGAAGATTTGAAATATTGTAGCTTCACTGCATCTAACATGACATAAGCGAAGCACTTTTTTTCAGTTCAAAATATCAGAATATTCTATTTTGAGTTTGAGTACATTGTAGTATAAATAAATACGTCACATGTGTCATCTTGGATCTCTCGGTCTAGTTCGTACACGCTTTTTGTATTCTTGGATTTATTGGATTTTTTACTTTCATGAGCTGAAATCACAGAACTTCAAGTGACGACTAAATATCTTTGGTCGTCACTTAGTTGTTTTTTAGATATTTGAGTTAATAGGAAATACCCCCCCCCACACACACACATACACACGCACACAAACACCCAAAAAGAAAAAAAGAAAAAAGTTAGTAGTTATTACTGTACTGGGCAACCCAGTGTAAGGATCTATTCAATGACAGAAACTTCAAAGCACTCTGTAAGTCGCTCTGGATAATAAGAGCGTCCGCCAAATGTTAATGTTGAAACAAAAAATGGCCTGAAATATTTCACTTTCTATGTAATGAATTTAAAATATGAGCGTTTCACTTTTAAAGTAAGTTAAGAAGTAGATAAATACATACATACCTGTACATTATGTACATTAAGATGGACAGTTCGCACATGCTGAGAGGAATAAAACACTTAATGGGAAATAATCAGTGAGGCGGAGTTACTTAGTTGATTGTTTTCCTCTAACGTGACATCCTGGACTGTTTTATGTCCCTTGTACCCCAGTGAATTACACGGTTTGTTCTTGTAATCCATGTTAAACTGTATTAAGGTGTGACATAAGCTCTTGTCTGACAGAATGAGAGTCTATCATAAGTTTGTGTGAATGGATTTGTTGCTATAGAAACCAAAACGTATGTGGTTTGGCAGTGTAACAGGAACTACGGTCAGAGCGGCTTTATAGAAAATAAATCAACCCCTTCTGGGCAGAATCAAGAATTCAAAAGAAATTGCATGTTGATTTAATTATTGTTCTGGTCTTGTCTTAAAATAATGAGATTTGTAACAACAGAAAAGTTCTATTCTAACTGCTCTCTCTCTCTCTCTCTCTCTCTCTCTCTCTTTGTATATACAGATGCTGGCTTTCTTTCAGACCGTCTTCACATTTTACCACCAGGGATACGAGCTGGCGAAAGACTTCGACCATTACAAGCGAGAGCTGCAGATCAACATTCAGAACGTGAGCAGCTCTTTACACTTAACTCGAGTGAAAACACGGTGAAGCTTTTTGCTCCTAATCATTACATACAGCCTCAGCTTTGTTCCGTAACCATGGTAACATTTTGTAGCTCGACACATGTGATGTCATGAATGTCACACGGCCACCGTGAGGGTAAAGTGTACTGCGGTTTGGTTAATAAACACACACGCGCACACACACACACACACACACACACACACACACACACAGGGCCTTGGCGCTATAACCTCACACACTGCTTTATAGCGGTGCAGGAAGAGAGCTGCTGAAACAGGAAGTGAAACAAAGCATTCTGAGAATAATTGGAGTTTCAAGGGTCAGCTGTGTGAGAGAGTGTGTGTGTGTGCGAGTGTGTGTGTGCGAGTGTGTGTGTGCGAGTGTGTGTGTGCGAGTGTGTGTGTGCGAGTGTGTGTGTGCGAGTGTGTGTGTGCGAGTGTGTGTGTGCGAGTGTGTGTGTGCGAGTGTGTGTGTGCGAGTGTGTGTATGTGTGCGAGAGTTTTGGGACTGTGTGTGTATGCGAGAGTTTTGGGACTGTGTGTGTATGCGAGAGTTTTGGGAGTGTGTGAGAGTGTTTTGGGAGTGTGTGAGAGTGTTTTGGGAGTGTGTGTGAAAGTTTTGGGAGTGTGTGTGAAAGTTTTGGGAGTGTGTGTATGAGTTTGGGAGTGTGTGTGTGCGAGTGTGTGTGTGCGAGTGTGTGTGTGCGAGTGTGTGTATGTGTGCGAGAGTTTTGGGACTGTGTGTGTATGCGAGAGTTTTGGGACTGTGTGTGTATGCGAGAGTTTTGGGACTGTGTGTGTGTGAGAGTGTTTTGGGAGTGTGTGAGAGTGTTTTGGGAGTGTGTGAGAGTGTTTTGGGAGTGTGTGTGAAAGTTTTGGGAGTGTGTGTGAAAGTTTTGGGAGTGTGTGTGAAAGTTTTGGGAGTGTGTGTATGAGTTTGGGAGTGTGTGTGTTAGTGTGTGTGAGTGTTTGTGGATCTACATGTTTTGGTATGTTTTTGGTGGTGTGATCCTGTACATATATGTCTGTGTATCTGCTTGCGTGTGTGTGTGTGTGTGTGTAGACGCGGAGCCGTTTCGAAGGTGCTCGCTCTGAAGTTTATGAACTGATGAAGAAGATTAAGGAAGCTCCACAAGACTACAGACAGCCAAGCCGCATCAGCAGCGAGGGCTACCTCTACGTCCAGGAGAAACGTACGTCACACACACACACCACACACACACACGCACACACACATGCACGCACGCACCCAAAAAAAAAAAAAAACAATTAAAAAAAAGAGAGACAGAGAGAGAGAACGTGAGAGGGCAACACAAGTGCCGGTCTCTAATAGCGTCAGAGTGAGACGCTAGTGTTAGAATATTATTATAGATTTAAAATAAGGTTCCACTCCAAAGCTTTAGCGTTATGTAGTGGTGTGTTTAAAGTCGTTGAAACAAACACTAACCTGGCAGGAAAAACCATTTAACACCATTTAATACCAACACAGCATCAGATTGCGGCACACGGTCGCTCCGGCTCATTAATCCCAGCCCATGGAATTCTACGTTCTCACACGTAATCCCGTGATCCCGTGCAGGTCCTCCTCCGTTCGGCTCCAGCTGGGTGAAGAGGTACTGCACGTTCGTCAAGGAGCAGAAGATCCTCCACATGATCACGTACGACCCCAAATCCGGCGGCAAGCTTGTGAGTGACCGTCGCTTACGTGCTCCATGAGTTAATCTCCTTCATTAAAGCAGCATCGAGCGAATATTCTGCAACGATGGCAGGGCGTCTCTCTCTTTCAGCTGTGCATGAGATCTCGTGTGTTTGTTCCGTCAGGGTGAAAACGAGTCTGTTACGCTTAAATCCTGCCTGAGGAAAACGACAGACACCGTGGACCGCCGCTTCTGCCTGGACATAGAGATCACAGACCGGTAGGTACCGTTGATGTTCGGCTCAGTTTTCTGATTCTCGTGGGATTCTCAGGGACTTTAAGATCACTGCAGGTTTTAACCTCCTGGCAGAGGCGGCCGGGTGCAGGACGAACTTTCCATGTTTGTTTGCACGTATTGAATGTAATTCCGCGTGGTGTCGCCAAATAGCTTTGAACTGAACTATTATTACATGTATTTGTTTCATTTAGTATTAATACTAATAGAGTTTTATATTGAATTGTTGATATTATAGTTCTATATAGATTGTTTATAGGTTTGTTTACAAACTTCATGAATTCTGTCACAACACATATTAGTAACAAATTGCTACTAATATTAGCATCCTGTTTTATTTAATAACTTATACTAAAAAATTGGAAATTAAGTCTTTATTGGATTGATTACTTGTTTGTTTATATATTTATTTAAAATGCAGCATATTACAAAGACTACACAATAGATTTTCTATGTTTGCGATTTACTAATATTAGTAATGTGTTTTAACTGTATCACTTGTATTATTATTAATCACAGTATATCTTTGTAAATGGGCTAGATTTATTTATTGATTCAGTTAAATTAAATTGATCTATTATATCAACGAACCATATAATACAAGCATAATAAATTCTGTCACAATTCACTTTCCTGTGGGATAAATTTTAATATTAATATTATGTGTTATATCTATTTAAGAGGGTAATTAAGTAATGAATTACAAATATGTAAATCCAAAGTACAGTGCAGTACAAAGATATGCTATTTTAATATTGTTTCTGAAATATTAATAGTAATACCTTTATAATTACATTGTTACATTTCCTATGTTATATTTAAATATACTGTGTGTGTGTGTGTGTGTGTGTGTGTGTGTGTGTGTCTGGCGACTCTAGTAGTGTATTTAATAGGGGTCTCATAAGCTCTTTATATTTCTATTTATTCTGCTTTTGAATATCAGCTCGATTAACATCTGGGTTCTGGGGTTAAATGCCAAAGAGTGTTAAATGGAACGCTTGGGTGCTCTGGTGCACAGTCCTTTGTCCCGCACACCAAGTAAAGTCATAAAGGGGTCAGAGAGGGATCTGGGATCGGGCTTGTGTGAGAAGCTACTTGGCTTTGTAGCTCAGCGTCGATATAAATAAAACAACACTGAGATAGCAGCAGTTAAAGATGACGTAATGGTATCAGATGTGTTTGCTGAAAGTGCTTCTCTGACTGGTTGTGAATGTGGCTTTTGGCAGGAAGTAGCCTCAGTCACCTCAGTTCTCTGGTCCATATCGACCCAGGCTGCGGCCAACAGCTAGTTTTAATAAAGGTTGTTAGAACATGGACACGGACTGTGACGTGGAGTGATGCATACTGTATAGTTAAATGTCCCTGTCGGTTATCCCCACGTGTTCCTCTCATCCAATCAGATCACTCGGTCAGAACTAACCATTTTATAATAGAGTTCTTCATGATATTAATAATTTCAATATTAGAAATGGATTTCTTTATTTCATTTATTTCATTTGTTTGAGACATTAATATTATGTTTTTTGTATTATGTTTAAAGTGTTACATTTATTTATTCTTTCTTTATTTTTTTTATTTATTCATATAAAGTGTAGCATAGTTCAAATGTGATTCTGTCAACGTATGATTTTTGCAATAATAACAACAACAATAAGAAGAAGAAGAACAACATAAATAACAATAATAATAGTGTTTTTGTTGTATTTACCAGTTATTGAAAATAAATTATAAATATGAATTTTTAGAATACAAGATATTTGCAGGTATTATAAGACTGTGTTTTTATACTTAATTACCTAATGTCATATGTGTTATTTCATAGCTTTGAAACCTCCTTTATTGTTTTAGAACATAGAAAATGAATGGAAACATGTTTCCAAACGTTTGACTGATACTGTGCATATTACTTTTGACTTCATAGACAATAAACTCGAGACTATAGTTTTTTTTTCCTTCTGTATTTATTTATTTATTTATTTATTTATTTATTTATTTATTTATTTTATTGTTTTTGCAATTGAAATTTTTTTTCAACATCAGGTTTGAGTGTGCAGAGTGCTTTGTAGCATGTGTGTCTCCTGTGTGTGAGGAGTTGCGTGTGTGATGTGTTGTTGCTCCGGTTGTGTTTTCAGCCCCGGCATCGTGCTCACAGTCCAGACTCTGTCCGAAGATGACCACAGATTCTGGATGCAGGCGATGGGAGGCAAGGAGCCGGTGAGTCTACAAGTCCTCCACTCCACTATCATAACACGACATGATCCAGATGTGGAGCTTGGTCAATTTTGCATTTTTATGAAAATTAAACTTATAAAAATTAAGCGAATGAATGAATAAATGAATAAATACTTGTAATGGATTGTTTATCTGATTTATCACAGGTACACCATCTTGGTAAAACGTACGCAAAAGAAAGAGGGAGTAAGTTTCTGTTTATTCAGTTTTATTCGACCATCAAATCATCACGTTTAGAGTAAACGTCAGAATAATGGTTCAGTGTGCAGTGGTCTATAGCGATGTAGCAGTTTTCTCTTTCATGATTCTACAGTCGAAACACAGCTGGATGAGGTCGGCGTGAATTTTGTGAGGAATTCAATCAACGCTATTGAGGCAAGAGGTACAGCTTTGTTTGCTTCATTATTGTTATTAATGTTGTTGTTATTATTATTATTATTATTATTATTATTATTTCAATTGGGTAATGCAGCTCTCCGACCTCTGAGCTCATGTTTTGAAAAGTACAGCCCTTCCTCTGAGCTCCATTCAGTTGTATAGGAGTGTAAATCTGGAGATTTCTCTCTTCATGAGGCGGCAGGAGTCCAGTCATTCCTGTTCACTTACACGCTATGGACATTCCTTTTGTTCTTTGCTCCTTCCTTCCTCCTTTTTTCTTGTTTTGTTTTTGTTCTGCCTTCCTTCCTTCCTTGCTTCCTTCTTTCCCTCCTTTTTTTCCGTCACTGATTCATTTGGTTTGTCTTTAACAAAAGGACATACATATATACATAAAAAAATTATATTTATACTTTATTAAAAATATATACTGTATTATAAAAAAGTTGTCATTCTAATAGGATTTCTTTTGTTAAACTCATTATTTGTTTCTATATATTATAAGGGTTAATAAAATTTTTCAATATTTTCGAATTTTATCCAGGGGGTTGGATAATGAAACTGAAACGCCTGGTTTTAGACCACAATAATTCATTAGTATGGTGTAGGGCCTCCTTTTGCGGCCAATACAGCATCAATTCGTCTTGGAAATGACAGATACAGGTCCTGCACGGTGGCCAGATGGATTTTGAGTCGTTCTTCTTGCAGAATACTTGCCAGGTTTCTACGTGATACTGGTGGAGGAAAACGTTTCCTGACTCGCTCCTCCAAAACTCCCCAAAGTGGCTCAATAATATTTAGATCTGGTGACTGTACAGGCCATGGGAGATGTTCAACTTCACTTTCATGTTCATCAAACCACTCCTGCTGTGTATATTGGTGCATTATCATCCTGATACACGGCACCGCCTTCAGGATACAATGTTTGAACCATTGTGTGCACATGGTCCTGCAGAATGGCCATCTAGCACAAGTATTAGGCCTAGGGAATGCCATGATATTGCAGCCCAAACCATCACCCTCGATACCGTGGCTCTTGATACATCACAAAGACTTGCTGTCTTGGTCACAGATGTGCCAGTGAGACGCGCACTAACAATTTGTCCCCCATTATGTTGTGTGCATTACAATATTTTAAGCAAAACTGTGCTATTAATCTGGTAATTAAACCTTCACACTTTGCTCTTACTGGTGGAATGTGCAGTCAATGAAGTTCGGCCACCAGGCTGGTCAGATTTAGCCATGAAACCTCCATTACTAAATTGGTTAGTGTTTCAGTTTCATTGTCCAAACCCCTGTGTATATTTGCGTGTATGTGTGTGTATATTTGTGTCTATGTGTATATATACTCTCAGTTTTGTTTTCTCTCTTCCTCCTTTTTTTTTCTTTTTCCTTTTTTGCCCTTTATTTCTATCTTATATATACTGTGTGTGCTTGTGTGCATGTGTTCAGGTATATATGTTAAGTGCGCCCCAAGGGCAGCAGTAATGTTGACATTTCATTTCTTTCATACTTAATTAGTTACTAATCCTCTCTTCCTTCTTTATCTCTATTTAGTTTTTAGTATTTTGTTCTTCCTTTCTTCATTGATTTCTTTTTTCCTTTTTTGTCCTTATATATATATATATATATATATATATATATATATATATATATATATATATATATATTACGTGTGTGTGCGTGTGAGTGTGTGGGTATACGTGTTAAATGCCGCCAAGAGCAGCAGTGATGTTGACATTAAATTCTAAAAAAAATGTTAGATAGAAAGAGAGATTACAGAGTGAAAGAGTGAGAGAGATATGTTAATTTAGAAAAGAAAAGTTGGAATGATTTGAATTAGGCTATTTCTCACGTTCTCTTTGCCTGTTTGTTTTTAAGGGTGCCAATATTTTAGGAGTCCTCTGTAATTTAAATACTTGAACTTGTGAATCTGTAATATTTATTTATAGATACATATATGTGTATGTGTGTGTGTGTGTGTGAGTGTGTGTGTGTGTGTGTGTGCGAAACAGTATAACATTAAACATGGTGTGTTTGCGTATGAGATGAAATGCGTATGTGCTGAGTGAGACCTCAGGCTCTCTAGTAACAAAATAAATCGAATTTATTTAAGGAGTTTTAAATCAACCCCTCTGTAGTATTGATGTTTCCCACTGCGGGGTAAAATAGACCAAGACAAAAGTGTTCATAGCATTGATTAGAAAATGACTTATAAAGATTAGTTAATACAGAATATTATCCTTTCGAGTATTTGTGTTCCTATGTTAGTGATGAGTTTTGACACACAGACGACATCAGCTGTTAGGACGGCCGGTGGCCATAGATTAGAACTTACGGCACCTTTCCTGTGGTAACCAGCCTGTAGTTAACTGTGGTAAATAACCGATGGTGATGAATGTGTGGTAACTGACCTGTGGTGGCTAAGGTTTGGCAACTAACATGCTGGCTAACGTGTGGTGACTAACATGTGGTAATTAATCTATGGTAACTAATCTATGGTGACTTACATGTGGTAACTAACCTGTGGTAATCTGTGGTAAATAACCGATGGTGATGAATGTGTGGTAACTGACCTGTGGTGGCTAAGGTTTGGCAACTAACATGCTGGCTAACGTGTGGTGACTAACCTGTGGTAATTAATCTATGGTAACTAATCTATGGTGACTTACATGTGGTAACTAACCTGTGGTAATCTGTGGTAAATAACCGATGGTGATGAATGTGCGGTAACTGACCTGTGGTGGCTAAAGTTTGGCGACAGACCTGCCGGCTAACCTGTGGTAATTAATCTATGGTGACTTACATGTGGTAACTCATCTGTGGTAACTAACCTGTAGTACTGTAACTCTCCTGGGTAACTAACCTGTAGTACTGTAACTCTCCTGGGTAACTAACCTGTGGTACTGTAACTCTCC
>JAAGKR010005963.1:0-29004 GCA_011419295.1 Clarias macrocephalus
GTCCCGCTTATACCGTACGTCGGATCCTTGATTCGCGACCTCGGGGCAGAGGCGTACAATACCTAGTCGATTGGGAGGGTTATGGCCCCGAGGAGCGCTCCTGGATCCCGGCTCGGTTCATTCTCGACCCCGAGCTAATCCGGGACTACCGTCTTCGGGTATCCTCCACCCCAGGACCGTCGGGTGTCGGTCCTGGACGGGGGGGTACTGTCATGCGCACTCCTAACGCGGCCGGCACGAGGACCCGGAAGTAAGACGGTCGCGATTCAGGAAGCATAAAAGGAGACAAGATGGCGCATTACATCGCTCAGTCATTGAGTTGCCCATGCTATCGCCGACGCTCTGTTCGCCTAATCGTGAGTACTCACCTTCTTGGGTTTCGCTTTCGATTGAGTGTGTGTTATTAGAACGCGGGTTTATTTGTGTAAGCTCTTGCTCTCGTTCCGAGAGAGTTCTAAGAATAAACAGCGTGGTTATCCTGCCTACTCGCGCTACTTCCGCGTTTGGGTTTACCATCTACGCTACAGGGCTAACTGCTAGTCTTCTGGTCCGTCTCCGTGTGTTTGTGACAACCCCCCTTTACTCTGAAAACTCTAACTAACATTCTCTGGAAAAAAAAAAACTGTCTAATTAGAAAATAATTAAAAATAATTCACCTGTGTGTAATTTAATCTCAGGATGAATTCAGCTGTTCTGTAAAGCCCTCAAAGGTTTGTTAGAAAACATTAGTTAACAAATATCATCCTGAAGCCCAGGAAACACACCGGCCAGGTCAGGGATAAAGTTGTGGCGAAGTTTAAAGCAAGGTTAGGTTATAAAAAATATCCCAAGCTTTGAACATCTAACATTTCATCCATCATCCGAAAAAGGAAAGAGTTTGGCACAACTGCCAAGTTATGGCTGTCCGCCTAAACTGACAGGCTGGGCTCGGAGAGCATTAATCAGAGAAGTAGTCAAGAGGCCCATGGTAACTCTGGAGGAGCTGCAGAGATCCACAGCTCAGGTGGGAGAATCTGTCCACAGAACAACTATCATTTGTACCACAAATCTGACCTTTATGAAAGAGTGGCAGAAAGAACGCTAGTGTTTAAAGAAATGTCTTTTGCAGTTTGCGACAAGCCATGTAGGTCTGAAAATGGAATTTCAAATGGCTTTCTTTCAACAATAAAAATTTTCCCCATTACAGGGCGCTTCAGTTCTCTTTACAGAAGTTTCCTTTATGTAGAAACGTTTTCGAAGGCATCTTTGCTTTTGCCATTTTGTATGTTGCAAAGATGTTCGTACAGTACCATAAGTAAAACAGCTGTGTGCTGAAGGATATGAGTTCTTCTGGGAGGCTTTTCCACACTTATTCCTTTTCATGCAAAACCCAAGAGTACCCTAACCAGTCCCCTGTCTCTATAGTTTCCATCCTGAGATCCACGTCAGCCTTTGATTGTTTTTAATTGATTCTCTAAAGTCAGAATTAGATTGGCACATGTTAAATAAGATTATAATTACACACTTACAGTATAATTAAAAGACAGCATAGAAAAGTATTTTAAAGTATTTATTTAAAAATGTGTCTTGTATATATTTGGGCTGGGCTGGGCATCTAGAAAAAGATCACTTCCAGCTCCAGCTGGATCCTGCTTCATGGTGATCTCACTATACTGTATATGCTGCTGCTGCAGTTGTCTATAAAGCCCACATTGTTTTCAGAGCACCACCTGGACATCCAGCGGTTCAGCGACCATAACCTGCTGTAAGTTATGTCGCCACGTCTCATTGGGATGGGACCAGAGCAAACTACTTCTTCGGACATCGCCTTTGCTATTTTAATCACCTCTGTAAAATTACTCTTACTAACCTCTGACTGACGAAGGCGTACATCATTAGCTCCAGCATGTACCACTATCTTGGAGAACCTATGCTGACCTAGAGCCCTAAGATTACCTGCTATGTCCGGTGCTCTGGCTCCCGGGTTACACCTGACCACTGCCGCTGGCGCCCCCTACAGGCGAGCTAATTTCACGTGCCTCAGTATGGAGTCTCCTATAACCGGAGCTCTTTCAGGTTTCTCAGCGGGTGCATCACTGAGGAGAGCGAACCTGTTGGACACGTGAAGTGCAGAAGAGGTGTGCTCCGGTGGGCTAGCCTTAGCGTTAGCTTTGGCTGAACGAGTATGTCGCCGAGTCGTCACCCACTCGCCCCGCTGTGAGGCTCTACTGCCGGAGTCGGGGGCTGGTTATCTCCGCCTGCCGCACCCAGACTTTCCGCTACGGGAATAACGCTGCTCTCGCGCTCTCTAACCCTCTCTAGAGTCTGCACGCGCTCCTCTAATGCTAATATCTTCTCCGTCAGAGTGCTAACTAACACACACCTATCACAAATAAAATGATCACTAATGACGGAGGAAGAATGTCTAAACATCCTGCACTCCACACACTGCAAAAGCTGAATAGTATCTATGATAACCTACCTGAGTTGGAGTTTAGATGTTTGGTGATGGATTCCGCTTGTTGTTCTTAAACAAAGAGATACGTGCGTTCTCCGAAAAGAGCGAAAAAATAGAAAAAGGCAAAAGTCTAATAGTATTAGAATGTAAAACTAGTTATTATTATTATTATTTTGTATAAATGGAAAAAGCAGTATAATTTAAATGCTGATACAAATGAGGAACTTTCTCTGTAACAATACGAAAACAGGAGGCCACATCGAGGAAGCGACTAGCCTCCTAACTTCCAGCCTCCTAACACACAGATGACTGCAGATCAATCAATCCCTGCTATCCATTATCATCCAAATGAGGATGGGTTCCCTGTTGAGTCTGGTTCCTCTCAAGGTTTCATCTTATTGCTATCTTAGGCAGTTTTTCCCTCAACACCGTCGCCCTAGGCTTGTTCATCAGGGGTGATCTGATCATTCTGAATCATACATACAGTGGAACCTCGGATTGCGAGTAATCCGGTTCTGCAAGACGAGAGTAAATTTTGACTTGTTAAACAAGCGAGTCTTGATATACGAGTACCGAGTATCATGTAGCACGCATGCGCTTCTTGTTTTGACATAGAGCATCACGTGCAGTGGTGGCTGGTGCAATTTTTTTTGGAGGGGGCGCAAAAAAAATTAAAATTAAACTTTTAATACTCGCCTGTAAATATCCATTTATCAGGTGATTGCGCATCATTACTACTAGTACAAAATAAAGTCCTGACTCACATCACATCCAGTCAGCAGCTCCGCTTGCCATTAGAAGTGCTGGAAAAGACTCTTGAGAATCACATGGTCCAATCACATGAGCCCAAATATTTGAAAACAATATTGATTTGCTAAGAAAAAAAGTGGGAGGGTTCAGGTCGCACAGTGCTCCGCCCCAAGGATGATTTGAAAAAATCCAATCAGAGCTCAGCCTTAGATCACATGCTTTTAAAAAATTTACGTGCTACATAGACACTCGTTTGTCAGGCGCCCCGCGTACACCAACACAAATGAACGTAATACAGTTTAGAGTTTTTTAAATTGCAAATAAATTATATTAAGAAATACAGCAGAATATTGTGACCAAATGACTTTATTTCATTATTAAAATAAATAATTATTATGTTAAATTATTACATATTAAAGTGGCATTCTTCTCTGCCTAACTTTAAGGGGGGCGGCGTATTGACCGGCCGCCACTGGTCACGTGATCACAACTGAGCCAATTCATGAAAAGTCGTGGATTATTCAGTGAAACAGAGGCTCTGCTAACAAACGTTAGGCACATCAGTCACTTTACCTCAAATAAAAGTTCTTTCTGAGTGTTATAATATAACTGTAACATAACAGATATACAGACAGAACAAACGGTGCACACAGAATACTAAACCTAAACCCAACGTGTGGATTAATAAACTGAGATGCATGTTTCTTATCCCCGCCCCCGTGAACACAGCGTATTCAGAAAAGAGAGAGGGGTTATGCTCGGACCACTGAGCTTCTGCAGATTCTAAAATTGACATTGTTACTGTTTTTTAATCACTGGAATGGAAGAGTGATTACACAACCCGTGATTTTTTACGCTATTTTACAAATGAAAAATACAAATGGAATATTCTTTTGTTTTGAATTTTTTTTAAAATAAAGTGTCTTCCACTCCAGCGATTAAAAACTGTAACAATTTAAATTTTAGAATCTGGAATCCAGAAGATTAAAAAGAGGCCTGAAGCACTGCAGGTCTTCAGAAGAGCCTCAGATCCAAGAGGGTCTTAAAGTGGGGAGGGGAGTGTTTCAGTTTCTCTGAATGTATAGGAGAGAACCACTGATTCACACCTGGGGAGGGTAAATTACTTACATTTGAATGTTGTCTGACATTGTGAAGCACAGACACAGTAACACTAAAACAACAACAACCCAGGATAAATAGGAATAAGAGGCCCTGATTAAACTGCATAAATACTATTTAGTACAATTCCTCCGCGCTCTGGACAACTTTATGCGTGTGGTTGAGTGCTGATTAGACTCGGTAGGAAATTAAAGAGGAGGAAGTAAACAACAATAGCCCACGTTTGGAAAAGCATTTTTATTTAGACTATAAAAAATAATCCTGCATCTATTTTTAGGCAGCCAGCTGCCACTTTTTAGTTAGAAATTTTCTATACAAATCTTATAATGCCTACATGACTATTTATTTTAACTATTTAAACCATTTAACTTTTTATTTTACTATTTTATCTATTACTGTTTTATTTACTTCAAAATAATATATAAAAAAAAGAATATATATTTTATATTATTGATTAAACTGTTGTCCCCAAAAATGTAACAGATGAGGACTCATGTCCATCAATCTGATATACAGTGTGCTGGAGAAACTCCCAGGTGGGGAGACACGGCTTTGTGTAGTTCAAAGACAAGAAAACCTTTAATTGGATTTAATTGGATGGAAAACAAATTGTAGATTATGTAATTCATATGAAACGTGAATTATTGGTGCATCCACGGCTGCGGAGACGACAAGATGACATGATTATCTTCATCACTACAGCTGAAAGACTTTTTAGAGTCTTTTTTGAGTTATTTTAATGTTTTATTCTGAAAGTCTACAAACCTAACCCTAACCCTAACCGATACAAACAGAGATAGGATACATAGCAGTTCATTCTTTGTACAAATAAAATTGTCAGCTAGTGAACTTGTTTCAATGTTCAACTTCAATGTTTTTTTTGACTCATTATTGTACAGTAAATATGATTAGCTCTGGTTCAGATTTTTCATGCTTGTTTTATAAAATACACAGATGTGGAAATTACCATTACTGTAGTATTTCTTCGATACAACATATTGTTATGACTTTTTTTATGACTTAATTATATTTTAAAAACGAGACATTTCATGAATTACTTTGAAATACGACTGATTTATTTTGCCCGCTGTCGGGCACGGCGGTAATAAACATTCCCCTTTTCTACCTACTGTATAGTTAACACCTACATGTACTGTTTACTATAACACTGTGATCATATGTGTGTGCGTAAAGCATCTTTTATTTTGTGTTTGTATGTGTGTAGGACAACTTTCATACATATAAAAACACAACACAAACATCTGGGTCTGGTATATAAGGCATTGGACTATGCTTCGGAAGGTCTTAGGTTCAAATCCCACAACTGCTAAGTTGTTGCTGTTGGGCCCGTGAGCAAGGCCCTTAACACCCTCAACGGCTCACATGTATAATGAAATACAAATTTATAATGGATAAGGGCGTCTGCTAAATGTATAATGTACCTACACCGACTTCTCAGCGTTTGAGATTCAGTTGAGAGACAGGGTGCAGAACAGTCCAACACCTGTCTCAGCACTCAAGTAAGAGTAAAAAAGTATTCGGTGAAAAGACTACAGTACTTTACATACACATATATATACTGTATATACAGGGGATGGACAATGAAACTGAAACACTGGCTGTGTTGGAGTGTTGGAGGGTTCATGGCTAAATGTGACCAGCCTGGTGGCTGATCTTCATTGACTGCACGTTCCACCAGTAAGATCAGAGTGTGAAGATTTAATTAGCAGAGTAATAGCACAGTTTTGATTAAAATATTATAATGCCCACAACATTATTGGACACATATCAGAGTTCAAAAGAGGACAAATTGTTGATGCGCGTCTCGCTGGCGCATCTGTGACCGAGACAGCGAGTCTTTGTGATGTATCAAGAGCCGCGGTATCCAGAGTAACGTCAGCACACCACCAAGAAGGACAAACCACATCCAACAGGAGTAACTGTGGACGCAAGAGGAAGCCGTCTGAAAGGGATGTCCGGGTGCGAACCCACAGTGTATCCAAAAATCATAAAACCACAGGTACCCAACTCACTGCAGAATTAAATGTGCACCTCAACTCTCTTGTTTCCACCAAAACTGTTGGTCTGGAGCTCAACAGGGTCGATGCACATGGCCGGGCTGCTATAGACAAACCTCTGGTCACTCATGCCGATGCCAAACATCGGTTTCAATGGTGACAGCAATGAAAATCTTGGGCTGTGGACAATGTGAGACATGTATTGTTCTCTGATGAGTCCACCTTCACTGTCTTTCCCACATCCGGGAGAGTTACGGTGTGGAGACGCCCCAAAGAAGCGACTGTACCACCCAGACTGCTGCATGCCCAGAGTGAAGCATGGGGGCGGATCAGTGATGGTTTGGGCTGCGATATCATGGCATTCTCTAGGACCAATACTTGTGCTAGGTGGGCGCGTCACTGCCAAGGACTACAGAACCATTCTGGAGGACCATGTGCACCCAGTGGTTCAAACATTGTATGCTGAAGGCGGTGCCGTGTATCTGGATGATAATGCACCAATACACACAGCAAGACTGGTGACAGAGAGGTTTGATGAACATGAAAGTGAGGTTGAACATCTCCCAGGGCTGCACACTCACCAGGTCTAAATATTATTGAGACACTTTGGGGTGTTTTGGAGGAGCGAGTCAGGAAATGTTTTCCTTCACCAGCATCACATAGTGACCTGGACACTATTCTGCAGGAAGAACTGCTCAGGATCCATCTGGACATCGTGCAGGACTTGTATCTATCTTTCCCAAGACCAACTGATGCTGTATTGGCCCAAAAGGAGGCCAGACACTGTACTAATTAATTATTTGGTCTAAAACCAGGAGTTTCAGTTTCATTGTCCAACCCCTGTATGTTTGTCTCTTTTGGCAGATAGAGAAGACATCGCAGTATAAAGCTGTTCTTTTGCAAGTGGGGATGCATAAACATGTGTGTTGGCGATTAATTCTGTACTGAAAAATACTTATATATTCATAGACTGTTAAAGTAACATTATGTGTACAATTAAAGTTAACATATAATTACACAAACATGAAAAAAGCACTATAATCACAGCAAGATTGTACACTAACCGCAAGATCCCACTAGTAGCAGCATTTCTAGGGAAAGATGTCAGTCATGTGGTTGATCTACCGACTGTATGTTTAAATGGTTACAATAAATGGTTAGAAAAGTAACGAGTCGAGTGGAGCCGATTGTAGCGGAGTAAGAGTAGCGTAAAAAGTACACTGCAGTAAAACTACTCATAGAAGTTAATTTTTTACAAAAAGTTACTCAAGTAAATGTAACTCGTGAGTAGATGTAACTCGTTACTACACACCTCTGCTCACATGAGTTAAACGTCAGCATTTGAGTTCATCGTTACCTCACCGTCTCTCTGACACTCACCTCACAAATGGTAAACTTGTGGAGGATTACAAGTTTTTCAAAGTAATTATATGTACTGTTGTTGCACATTTCTTTAAAATATCTGTTGACATCAGTTACTTTCAGAGTGTGTGTATGTGGGTGTATGTGTGTGTGTGGAACTGGTTTGAACTTTCTCTCTAGATTGTGTGCATCCTTTTGATATTTCAGATTTTTTCTGTATTTAGGACTACATGAGACTGTATTGATGTAGCCGAAACAGACACCTAGGAAAGTCCCTAAAACACGCACACACAGACACACACATACTCACACACCTATATCTTATTACTAATTACTGCTTTGAGTGATTAAAAGGCACCGGTACAGTCCACAGCTCATTAGTCAGGACTCATCTGGCAGTTTAAGACTTTTTTGCTACATGTTCTGTGCATCCTGGTGTACCTGGATATACTGGAACGGCTGGAACGTTCCTCCAATCCAGATATAGATGGTGGAGGTGATGTCAGTGGATTTGCCATTAAAGGTGTTGGCTACCACCAGGAAGTGGTATGGTCCAATGGTAAAGAACTCCCAGTCATAGGCTCCAGAAGTGGAGATAGTCTGATTCACCTCAAACTTCCTGGTGTGTTGGTTCCACCTGTAGATCACACTATTGATGTTGTGGTTCGTTTCACCTGTGCACAAAGGTGATAGAATAGAAAATTAAGGGCAAGACCAGGACCTCTGTACCTGTCAGTCCCAGTAAAGGAGACATGGCCTCTGTTGGCCATGGCCGCTGCTTAGATCTATCAGTCTCGGTGAAAGAGGTGTGGTTCCGTGTAACTAAAAATTTCAATGTGTTTTTGGTACATACTTTGTGTGTGTGTGTGTGTGTGTGTGTGTGTGTGTGTGTGTGCGTGTATTTTTGAGGTTGAAAAAATATACATCTACCTTGTCTGTGATTTGCCACAGCGAGGAAGTGGTCGTTATGGATACGAAAAGCTTCCCAGTCACGAGCGCTGTGTGTTTGAATCCTCTGATAGTCAACAAAGCACTGCTTCTTCTTTCTCCATTTATAAATCACTGAGTACTCGCACTTGTGACCATCATTTCTTCTGGAGTTTGCCACAACCAAGAACCTCTAAACCCCGCCCACCACACACACACACACACACACACACACACACACACACACACACACACACACACACACAAAATATTCAGCTGAAATATGAATCAGTTTAATGTTTTTTGTAGGAACATCAGTCATTCAGTATTCTTTCATTTACATTCACCTCAGTAAGAAGAGGAACAGGTGCTGCTTCCACACAACATCAAACAAATGTTATTTTTATACGAATTTATAATAAACCACATCAAACACCGTTACAGCCAGTAGCTGCACCGTAAGATCAAATTTATCAGCTAGACTAAAAGGAATAATTGTTTGCCTGCATGAGTAGGTATAAGACATTAGAAATATAGTATCTGGCCAAAAGTATGTGCACCCCTGACTCACACCCACATGTGTGAAACACACAGTTGTATAAAATGTGCTGTAACATTATAATTCCCCTTCACTGGAACTAAGGAGTTTAAACTGGACTCAGTAGGAGTAAATCAGTGTGTAGTAGGACCCACTAATAAAGCAGGTCACACTTTAGGTTTAATAATATTCTTCTGATTAAGAATAATAAGAAATATAATCACTATCTTGTCTCAGTTCAAATGTGTTATAGTGTAATTCATGTTATCTGTTATATTCCCAGATGAGGATGGGTTCCCTGTTGAGTCTGGTTCCTCTAAAGGTTTCTTCCTATTGCCATATCAGGGAGTTTTTCCCTCAGCACCGTTGCCATTTTGTGAAGCTGCTTTGAGACAATGGCAATTGTTAAAAACACTATATAAATAAAATTGAATTGAATTGAATTAATGTACGCACAGCGCCGCGCTACCACATTAAACATACATTCACATCAACTACCACACAGAGCTTTTTCAATAATCTCCCAGAGTTATAACAGTTAGACTTTGATTGGATCTGATGGAGATCCAATAATTCAACCCACAGAACTGGATCAGGCGACTGAATATTTAGAGTCGACATTTCATTATAGCTTAGATAATGTAGCTCCAGGTAAAAGGAAAATGATTAGAGATAAGAAACTCGCTCCCTGGTATAATGACCACACGCACTTTAAAACAGACCGATCGGAAATTATAAAATAAATGGTGTCAAACTAAATTGTTAGTATTTCAAATAGCATGGAAGGAGAAGCATCCTGAACTATAGAAAAGCTATCAGTGATGCTAGATCAATGTATCTCTCCACTCTTCTAGAAAATAACAAAAATAATCCCAGATTTTTATTTAATAATTTGGCAAAATTAACTAGAAACAAGGAAATATTAGGCAAAAAATTCCAAGCTTTGAAACCAGACAATTTAATTGATGCAGACAATAAACTAACCACATCACATCAGAACCTAGAATACTTTAGTCCCCTTGAAGAGAATGAACTAATTACACTAATATCTTCTGCAAATTCATCCACCTGTATATTAGATCCTATACCAACACATTTTCCTAAGCAGATTTGTACCAGCAATAACAGAACCCCTGTTTAAAATAAATAACTCTTCACTTAGCAGTGGGTATGTTCCCAAATCCTTTAAATTAGCAGTTATTAAACCACTAATTAAGAAACCTGACCTCGACCCCAGTCAGCTGTCCATATCAAACCTCCCCTTTATCTCTAAGATTCTGGAAAAGGTAGCATCACAGCAGCTCTGTTCATATCTAGGAATAGCATAAACGAACTGGATCAGTCAGGATTTAGGCCACATCTGTCATGCACACTCGCTCCGCGGCTGGCACGAGGACCCTGAAGTAAGACGGTATGCTTTCAGGAAGCATAAAAGGAAACAAAATGGCACTTCACATCGCTCAGTCATTGAGTTCACCTATGTCTTTGCCGATGCTTCACCGATCATTACGTGAGTACTCACCAATTCGTTTTGCTTCCTCGATTGAGTGTGTGTTGTTAGAACGCGGATTTATTTGTGTAGATTCTTGCTCTTCGTGTAAGAGAGTTCTAAGATTAAACGCGTGGTTATCCTGCCTACTCGCGCTACTTCTGCGTTTGGGTCTACCGTCCACGCAACACGGGCTAAAGCAGTAGACCCAGCGGAGTTTGTCTGTCTCTGCGGTGTGGTTGACCAGCATGCCGAGCTGATCAATAAGCTGATCGTGGTGAAGTTGCGTTTCTCCGAAAGAAGCTCCAAGATGTCGCGGTTTTGCGCCGCAAGGTGGCGGAGCTACAGCAAGAGATGCGACCCTCCGCGAGGTGGCTGTTCAGCAGGCTATTGCTACGCCCGCCGCGGCGGCGCCGCCCCCCCCCCCCCTTCTTCTTCTTCTGATGTGTTCGTAGCCTTACCGGATAAATGGGATGGCACAGATGGGAAGTGCAGTGTGTTTTTAACATCTTTGGATCTTGTGTTTGAGTTCAATCCCACAGACCGACTGCGCGTTGCATTTCTTGTCTCGCTGCTGTCCGGGCAGGCAGCAGAGTGGGCCACGGCGGTTCTTAGGTCAGATTCATATACGGCCTATTCGTATGGAGAGTTCACCTGCCAACTAAAGCTGACCTTTGAGCATCCTGCTGCTGAGGTGGAGACCGACAGCAAACTGTACCATCTGCGGCAGGGTGGGTCGCCTGTGAGCCGCTACCCCTGCAGACTTTCGCACCCTCGCCATGCAGACCACATGGGGGGATGGCGCCCTCCGGACGGTCTACTATGAAGGACTGGCTTCCCGCATCAAGGACGAGCTCGCCGGGCAAGAGCTTCCAGCTACCCTGGAGGGTTTGTTCCAGCTCGCCCTCCGGATTGACCAGCGCTTGCTTGCTCGTCCGAAGCCAGCCCCCCGAACCCTGCTGCCCATCACGCCCCTTTTTTCGCATTCCATGCCACGATCACCAGCTTTCACCACCACCGTTTGGGCGTCTGCCGGGTCTCCACCTCCCGCTGTGGTACTGTCATGCACACCCGCTGCCGCTTACCAACTCAGCCCTGGACGCCCCCTCTGGTTCCACCATTTTTACAAAGTTGGACCTCTGGAGTGCCTACAACTTGGTGCGTATCAGAGAGGGCGATGAGTGGAAAACGGCCTTCATCACCCCTACAGGACACTATGAGAGTTTGGTCATCCCATTTGGACTCAACGCTCTGCAGCTTTCCAGCAGTCTATTAACGATGTTCTCCGGGACATGTTGGGAAGATGAGTATTCGTCTACCTAGATTATTGACACACGTCAGGGCAGTCCTTAAGAGATTGCTCGCCCACCGACTGTACTGTAAGCTGGAGAAGTGCGCTTTTCACAAGCGCTCCACCACGTTCCTGGGCTTTGTCATCTCGTCCCAGGGTGTGGCCATGGACCCACAGAAACTAGAAGTTGTGCGTCATTGGCCCCTACCCAAGACTCTCAAACAGCTTCAACGGTTTCTTGGGTTTGCGAACTTCTATCGTCGATTTATCCGGTGCTACAGTACAGTCGCAGCACCCCTAACCGCTTTGACTCACCCTTCATCTCGTCCCTTCCAACTCGACTCCACTGCCATCAACGCATTCTCCAAACTTTGCCATCTATTCACCACCGCTCCAATTCTCCTCCATCCAGATGCCGATCAACCATTCGTTGTGGAGGTGGACGCCTCAGAGGTGGGCGCTGGGGCGGTCCTCTCCCAGCGAGGTCCAGACCAGAAAATACACCCTTGTAGTTTCTTCTCCAAGAAATTTAACCCCACTCAGCAGCAACATGGGGTAGGGGACCGCGAGCTGCTGGCCATAAAGTGGGCATTGGAAGAATGGCGACACTGGCTCCAGGGCGCCAGAGAACCATTTATCGTCTGGACCGACCACCAAAACCTCAGCTCCATAAAGAGTCTAAAACAACTCAACCCAAGGCAGGCGTGGTGGGCTCTCTTTTTTGGGCATTTCAATTTCCATCTGTCCTACCGCCCGGGGTCAAAAAACATCAAAGCCGACGCCCTCTCCTGACAACATGAGGGGGACATTCCCCGGGCGGACCCCGCGCCTGTCCTGTCACCTTCCAAGGTCATCGCCCCACTCCGATGGGAACTGGAGACGAGGGTCCGCCAGACGCAAGCCACGGAGACCGAACCGGCAGGTATGCCGCCTGGACGACTCTTCGTTCCCAGCACCGTCAAGACTGACGTCATGAGATGGGGCCATTCTTCACCACTGTCGGGGCACCCAGGCACACAGCGCACCCTTCAATATGTCCAGCGCGCCTTCTGGTGGCCCTCAATGGCCAAGGATGTCGAAGAGTTCGTTCAGGCGTGCCCAGTGTGTGCCAGGGCTAAGACCTCCAATCGACCGACACCGGGGGAACTCCAACCACTCCCCGTTCCCCGTCGACCCTGGACGCACATTGCCGTCGACTTCATCACACTTCATCGTCAGTGCTCCTGGGCTCGCTACCTCCTTTGGGCGGAGCTCTCCCACAACCTCCACATCTCCTCCGCCACGAAGCTGAGTCCATTTGAGGTATGCCAGGGTTTCCAACCTCCGATGTTTGAACATCAAGAACTGGAGGTCGAAGTACCCTCGGCCCAACAGTTGGTCCGAAGGTGTCGGCGGGCCTGGACTCAAGCCAAGGAGGCCATTCGGCACGCCAATACCCGCTACACTTCACAACATCGCTGCCGACACCCTCCGGGACGATTGTACCACACAGGTGACAAGGTATGGCTCTCCACAAAGAATCTACACCTCCATACCGAATCTAAAAAACTCTCACCTAGGTTCATCGGTCCATATCGCATCACCCTCTGTATCAACCCTGTCACCTACCGGCTCCAGCTGCCTGCGGCGCTCCGGATCCACCCAGTTTTCCACACCTCCCAACTCAAACCCTTCGTCACATCACCAATGGTGTCTACCTTCCACGTAACACGGGCTACCCACTTAGGTTTTTGTCTTCTCCCCTCGGTTGCTCGTGACACCATCACAGCACTTGTCAAAGTAGTAGTGACCTCCTATTTGCCTCTGATCAGAGTTGCGTAACTATGCTTGTGTTACTGGACCTCATTGCAGCTTTTGAGACCACTGATCATAGTATTCTCCTTCACAGATTAGAAAATATAGTAGGGATTAAGGGAACAGCCCTCTCTTGGCTCAGATCCTATTTGACTGATCGTTATCAGTTTGTAGATTTAAATGGTGACTATTCTGCATTTTCTCAAGTGGAGTTTGGTGTTCCACAGGGTTCGGTTTTAGGCCCACTACTTTTTTCTGTTTACATGCTTCCTCTGGGCAACATAATTCGTAAGCATGGTATTAGTTTTCATTGTTATGCTGATGACACACAGTCATATGTTGCAGCAAAACCGGTTGAGGAAAAACAGCTTTAAAAAGTTTAGCAATGTGTGCAGGACATAAGAGACTGGATATTAATAAACTTCCTTCTGCTTACCAACATATAAGACAGAAGTTCTAGTCATAGGACCACAAGCAGCTAGAAGTAAGCTTTCTGATCACACTGTAACTTTAGATGGCCTTTCTGTTCCATCAAATGCAACAGTAAAATACCTCAGTGTGATTATAGATTCCAGCCTTTAATTTGAAGCTCATGTAGATAATATCACCAGGATAGCTTTTTTTATCACAGAAATATTGCCAAATTAAAGAATATATTGTCACTAAACAATGCGGTTTAGTTCATGCTTTTATCACCTCTAGGTTGGACTATTGTAACGCCTTACTGTCTGGTTGTTCAACTAGGTGTATAAACAAGCTTCAGTTAGTCCAGAATGCATCAGCGAGGGTCCTCACTAGAACCAGAAGATACGAGCACATCACCCCTATCTTATCTACACTGCATTGGCTCCCTGTGAAATTTCACATTGATTTTAAAATACTACTTTTGACATATAAAGAATGAAATGGTCTTGCACCACAGTATCTAAGTGAACTGTCTTATGATCCACCACGCCTATTTCAATCAAAGAATGCAGTATCTGTCACAACTTCCCTATAATTTAATCTATACAGGAAATAGAAGGTGAGACTCAAACCTTTTTTCCCACAGTAAAGAATTTCCATGCTTGAGCATCGTAGGTGTTGATGTTCTGAAATCGTTCGAATCTGCCATTAGTCCATCTGTAAATGGCTGAGCCGTAGCTGGAGTCACGATTCGCCGTAGCGATAAACAAACCCAGAGGTGGAAGATGGAAAACCTCAATATCAAATGTCTCTGAGTGTGTGAAGAGGTCCTGATGATGTTCAACATAATCCAATTTCTCTTTCTCTGTGTAGAACAGTGAGAGTGTGGGATTACCAACAGAGAGTTAGCATTAAGTTTTAATGTGTGTGTGTGTGTGTGTGTGTGTGTGTGTGTGTGTGTGTGTGTGTGTATACCATGCAGCATGGTGATCCATGAAGTACCATTACACAGGAACAGGGATCTTTTCTCGATGCTGAACCACAACTGGCCCACTAAAGCACTGACACATACAGGAGGAACACGCTGAGTAACACGCAGCTCTGCCTCTATAAGAGAGATACATTTCCAAATACATTGCCCTTCAGTAAAGTTATACATTTTAATAAACACACATATAGACCTTACTACCATTTGGTTTCAGTGGAAGTGGAACCCAGCATAATCTCACAGATTAGATATATTAAAGTGTGTGTGTGTGTGTGTGTGTGTGTGTGTGTGTGTGTGTGGGTGTGCATGCTCATTCTCACCATATGGATAAATTGGGAGCTGATTGGTCGAAGGTTTGCTTGGCAGATGTAAGAGAATCTGAGGAACTGACAGTACAGACAGTGTGGGATCAGACGAGGGACACAGACGAGAGGATGCATCTGATCCAGGCATGAGGACCAGCTGTCTAAGCAAACCCTAAGTCAGAGTAAGACAGCAAGAATAATGAGAAAGAGGTATACCCACAGAGAGAGAGAGAGAGAAAGGAAGACAGTAAACTAAATGACCAAACATTTTGTGTGAAACAGGTGAGTGCAGGTGGGGTGCCTTACAGAGAATAGGCCACTCCATCTCTTCCTGCTGCCAATGAAGAATGTGGAGCCACCTGTGTCCAACTGCTCTGGAAATGGCTTCTCCAGCTGCCTACAGTTCAGGGTAAAATTTACAGCATTAAAAACAGACAGAGAGACAGACAGGATAAATTAGGAAAGAACATTGTTAACAATAACACTTGACCTACAGCTCAACTGGGACGCCACAGTCCAGAGTGAGAATGGCATAGTGGCCACTCAGTGCAAGCACCATTGTGTGCCAACGCCCATCTGCAATGTCCACCTGCCTGAAGGTCACACGCTCTGTCATGCCATCTATCTGCCGCAGGAAGTGCACTTTATCATGAGCAAGACGAAGACCAACCAGCAGCTCATCTGAATCTCCATCCAAAAGAGTGAATATGTACTCATCCTTCTGCATGAAATAATCAGCACTCACATTAGCCCATTAGCACACATTTGCCGTTTCATCCATTTCTGAAATGGCTGCATCCCATGGGACATGACCAGTGAACTTATGAGTGGGTGCAATTAAGTCATTGTGAGATGTAGAGGTTGGGACAAAAGCAAACAGCATTAAACTGATTAGAATATAGCCAAAGAAGAAGAATGAGAGACTTGAATATTATTATATTAATATTACTATTAGGATATAGACAAAGGGAGGTATTCAGTTCAGGAAAAGCTCATAAGGTTGGAACAAAAGCACTGCTAGTTAGAGCCCAAGATATGGACACAGAGACAGAAGTAAGGAGTCGGGATTATGGGACTGGGACAGGTGGAGGTAGGAAAAAGGGGACAGGGACAGAAGGAGATAAGGAGGATGGACAAATCGAGGTAGGATGGGTGGATGTGACATGGACAGAAGGAGAAAGGGAGTATGGGACAGGGACAGAGGGAGGTAGGGATACACAGGCTTCTCACGTGCTTGTTCAGTCCCTTTTTATTTCAAGACTGGACAACTGCACTTCACTGGCAGGTCTGACTCTGTCCACCATGCACTTCTCGATTTCCCAAATTCCTCCACACTACCCCACTTCTTCTCTCCTTGCACTGGCTTCCTACATCAAATTAAAAACCCTGGTGCTCACCTACAAGGCTAAAGATGGCCCAGCACCCACTTACCTCTTAGCTCAAATCAAATCCCACACAGCACTATTTTCCTTATGATCCTCCAGCACTGCCCGGCTGGTCCCAATGTCTCTCAGGGATCAAGGAAGAAATGCATCTAGATTGCTTTCTGTTTCTGCACTACGGTGGTGGTATAAATGGCCTGAAGGTGCAGTGAGGTGGACCAAAGTCATAGGGTTATTCATAAGGTCACAGGAAGGTCTGGAGTCATAGTGTGTTAGAAATGTTGTAAAATAGTTGCAGGGAGATGCAGGTATCTGATGTATTAATTCCAGTATCAGTATTATACCTACTGTTGTGTTTCATGTGTTTCTTACATTAGTAGTTAGTTTGGGGATCTTCAGTGTGACTACAATAGAGAACTCAGCAGGGAAGAAGTTGCAGTTGGTGAAGATCTGTGAGGATGGAAAACTCAGATCCTTTGGAGGGCCAGAGAGCTTCAGTCCCCTTGAACCCTGAGACTGAACCATCCTGACCTGAGTCTGGTGACTATCTACCACAGGAAGGACATTATACAGCAGGTCCAGTGGTAACAGATCTGTAGACAAATTACACTCCAGAATGAGAATCATCAAAATACAACACAGTACCTTTAAATCCCCCATGTGATACTGTAAAGAAGGATCCACACATATTTAAACACAAATTAAAATTCTATTCGTCACATACACAGTGAGTATGCAATGAAATGTTTTAACAACCGCTCATGACCTGTAAAATAAATAAATAGAAAGTATTCTAAATAAGGAATATGAAAAAATAATATAATAATTAAAAGGGAAAAAGTATCAGAAGAAAATACTCAAATAGGGAATATAAAATATGAAATAAGAATATAATAATAAAAATTATACAGTATAGAAAATATATAAAACTTTTAGCTGTAAAATTTACATTTACTCTTCTAAGGTGTTGAAGGCAAGGGGATGGAGTGACATCATCATCAGCACTGAAAAACTACTGTAAGTACTAAAAGTAGTGTAGATAATCAAGGTGAAACAAGGCACAGGTATTGTGACATGGGGCTGATAGCTTGTATAGTTCAGCGCCTGTTTATCGCCACCTCAAAACCATTTTAAGGGGTGTTACTGACCTATTCCAATACAAGATATAAACAGTATTCCCTTAATAGGAAGAGGTCGAGGGGAATGTTATTCTTGTCATCAGCTGATAAAGTTTATCTGAAACACTTTTTAAAACAGCAGAAGCTTAATGTGTTATGTATAAAGTAAAATCTGATGTGCTGGAGATTTTTTTTAAAATGGTTGCAGTCATTGAATGGTAAAGTTTGACTCTGGAACTATTACAAAGGACACTGCGATTAGTGAAAAGGGAGCCTGACTTAAATTTGACTGAGAAGCTGTGACATAATCTCAAGCAGACAGTTCATGCTAGAAAAAACCTCCAGTGTGGCTGAATCAGAACCATTCTGCACCGTAGAGTGGGCCAAAATTCCTCCACAGCGATGTCAAAGACCCAGTGCCAGGTGTTGCATTCATTGCAGTTTTTTTCCACTAAGGTTGGCACACCCAGTTATTACATTTAGGGGCAGTTACTTTTTCACATAAAGCCAGGTAGGTTTGGTCAGATTTTTCAAAAAAACTAAGTCCACTTTGTGGCTGTGAACTGAAAAGAAACATGATGCATCTCCAGAGGCCAACGAATGCTGATGCAAAGGAGCAGGCAGAAGAAAATCAGTGGAGAGCATCTAGGAGGCATAGTCATATCTTAGACTGGGAAGTCTCTCTCTCTCTCTCTCTCGTGCTATTTCTGCTCTCCAGACCTGCCTGATCCTCCTGATGCTCTACTTCTGCTTGAAGTTTTTCTCACTGCTCCTGAAAATGATCCTGTATATAAACAGCCTAAAACTGACTATGAGATTCCTGTGGATGATAGCACATAGAAACCGTAAGGAGGGCTGTGTGTGACGTCATTCCTTTGATAACCATAGAACTGCACTCAGGTCTCGATCACTGAACAGGAAGTAGCTTCAGCCTGACACAAGAAGTTTAATTAAGTTTAAGTTAAAACATTAACGAACCCTCCTGTCTCAGAGTATTTGTCACTACAATGAAGTGGCAGAAATCCATATACATAACCTTATTCATGTACTTTATGTGTTGAATTGTCATTGAATTGCGTATACTTGTCTCAGTTAGGAAATGTTTCTGATTTATGGCCTGGAGGAAGTTAAAGTGGTAAAAAGAAAGAAAGAAACAGGTAATCTGAACTGATGGGCAACACTGAGGCGCTAACAGATATTTGCTGTCATTAAACATTTAATAGAATTCTGTGTTGTGTACAGAATGTCTCTGGCGTGCCAAGGGTGTAAGAATGTTTCACAATTATGTATGTGTTTTACAAGTCCTGTTAAGTGTTGACATGTTCAGTCAGACGTCTGGGGAAAAAAAAAAGCATGCTTAAAATAAATGCTTCAGTTTTAAAGGGTGGGATTTCTGCTTGTGTTTGGATTTACCTGGCAAAACCAAAAAGGGAAACAAGAGCACCGGAGAATTGTAATATAGTATGGACTAGGTCACATTTCAAAGAGTGAAAAAGCTATTCAGAGAACAAACATCACTTTTCCGAATGCTTCCGATTCACATGACACACACAGGGGCCTCTTATTGTTATAAAACAAATGCATTATTGGCGATATAATGCAGGACATATGAGCATAATGAGATCTACAGTTCACACAGCTAAAAGGAAACGTTGAAGACCATTATTATGACTTACACCGCCAGATTATCTGTGGTCACACTCGCCTCCCATCCAGCTCCCACCTGGATGCTCGCCTCCCATTGCAAACAATGTCACACAGTGAAAACAGATACGCCCTGTAGTCTACGCCCATCTTAACTAGCTAACAACCTTAAGCTATGAGAAACTCAGTAATGAAATCGGAACCTGACCCAGATACAGATATTTGTTAAATAATGTTAAAATCTGATTGAATCTAATTTGTCTACAGAAACATAATATTTTTTATAAAAAACCGAGACAAATCTACAGATAGAATAACCAAAAGAAACCTTCTGAGTCACACAGTGCTGCTGGGAAAATCTCTAGAGCCCCACAAACACTCTGAGACCCACAAGGACCACAAGGACTCCTTCAGACGTGCACACGTCTGAGACCAACATGGACCTGTATACACCTACAGACAGAAACGACACTGAGACCCATATGAACCTGTGTACACCCTCAGACATGAACAAAAACACCACTGAGACTTAAAATAATACACTTATATATACTTCTACCTTTAAACACCTACAGATGACCTCATAACCCTCACTGAGACAAACAAGGACATGTATACCCACAGGGACACCCCAGAACCCCACTGAGACCAACATGGACCTGTATACACCCACCAGGAACCCCACTGAGCTCTACAAGAAACTGTATAGATCAAGCCACAAATAATTAAAGACATACAGACAATTAAAAGGATGATTATGACCTAGACCACGGCTTAACATGATGAAAGGCCTCCCAGATCCTGTTGATGTTGATGAATATGCTAGTGCAGTGGTAACTCTAATGAAGTCCTGAAACCGTTTGTACTTAAACTATGGAAAGGACAACTAGCTAACAATGTTTCTGAATTATTGTTTGATGAGTAAAAGTGCTTGTTTATCCCCAAAACATGCTGTACCCAAAAAACATGCATACTGATGAGGATAAATGTTTACCAATGTTTTCTTGTTGCACATTGCACTCATTGCTCTCATTTTTCAAAAGTCAAAGCCAAAATGTTTGATCAGAGCACCTGGAGACCACATCTAATCATGCATCTCATCTACAGAGACAACCACAGGAGTGTGTGTTTCCGTCTGGTTTTGAAGTGAGTCCTCACCAAACCCAGCTGAGAACCTGCTGGAGATTCTGCCCTAAAAGCAAGTCAGTATAAAGATCATACAGGAGAACAGAAGCACCCCTGTCCTCCTCCCCTTCCTTTCAGTCTTTTGAATGATATCATAATTAGTCAGCTTAAATGCTTTAAAGAACCTGAAGCTCATAATCTCCTGGCGATCTGCTAGAAAATCTGCAGTAATTACAGAGCCTGAGCAACACAGTGCAGAGAGAAACCACCTCCGACAGCTGACATGAAAAGGACAAGTTACAGCTCGCTCTTACTGAAGCTGCCATGAAAGCTGCCTCTTCAGAGGAACACCATCACCTGCACTCATACCTGCTTCAGGTAATAAAGCGGAATTACTGCATTAAAAAGGGAGGGCATGATGTGGCAAGGCAGGAAGGTGTACCTGTGCTGAATGAACTGGTGTGTGGCCAGGAGAACAGGAGACCTACAGGGATTCCACTGTGTTCTACATAAAAGGTACACCTGTGCTAGGTGAGCAGGTGTTTCTGTGTTAGGTGAGGATGTTCACTCATGACACCTGAGTGTGAGGTGAAAGTGGACCTGTTCAGGATAAGGAAGCGTAGCTGGAGTGGATGTTTAGCTAGACCGGTTCTAACTGATGAGTTCTATTTGTTGTACTGCTATAGATGAGGAGTTTCACCTAAGCTAGTAGGTGTACTTGATCTATGTGAGAAAGCATATCCAAGACAGATGTAAAGGTGTACTTGCTGCAGTTGAGGGCTTTCACTCACTCTAGCTAAGATGTTTTAGATCTAGGTGTAGAGGTGTACCTGAGCTATCTCAGCTAGCTGGCGTGTTTTACCAGTGCTAGGAGAAGAGCTGTACTTACGCTGTTCTAGGTGTGGAAGTGTACCTGTGCATGGTCTCCATGGTGATGGCTGGCTGCTGGTGAAACACCAAAGAAGGATGAGAAACCTCAGCAGCATCAGAGCTGCGTTCAAATGCAGTCAGTCAGATCAAGTCCTAAACTCCTCTTTGAGTCTCCTCATAACAGCTCACTGTTCTACAACAGAGCTTCTACAAGATGAGATCTTCCACACTTCAGGAACATCTGGAGGAGTTTCTACAGTTGAATCTTTAGATTTCATTTGCATCCAGAGAGCAATGTTGTGGAATAATCACCAGAGTTCTAGATACATTCATCAGAGGCTTTGAATCTTTTGAAAAGAGGCTTTGAAAATGATCTAATGAAGTATTATTATTTATTGAACATTTGAGGAAACAAATGAGAGTCAGATGTTCGAAAGATCCAAAATATGTGGTGGAAGAAACACTAAATAATAATCAAAGAGAATCTATGATTTTTAGAATGATCCAGAATCTTGACATATCTTTAAAAAAAAAATTTAAACCAGAAAAAAAAACTCCACAAGCATTAAATGTTCACGAAAACAAAAAATCACTCTCAGATCCTTTCAGATTTCAGGAACATCCAGAAGAACAATACAATTACAAACTGCTCATCTTGTGGTGAAGAACTCCTTGTTGGAGGTTAAGATTCATAATGTGTAGAATAAAAAAGTCCAGTCTGGAGGACGCTGTGATGGAGAACTGAGCTCGAGTCAGTCTGAGAGACTCTTACAAAAACAGCTGAGAACAGAGGGAGGTGTTTCCTTACTGCTCTCCCTCTCTCTATCTATGATCTGTGTGTGTGTGTGTGTGTGTGTGTGTGTGTGTGTGTGTGTGTGTGTGTGTGTGTGTGTGTGAGCGAGAGAGAGAGAGAGGGAGAGACTCACCTGTGGGCGGCATCAACACTGAGAATAAGACAGCTGTAGACCGAGACAGACAGACAGACAGACAGAGAGAGAGAGAGAGACTTCAATCTTTGTCAGCTTTAATGGTCTTGTCTTAGAAGTGGGCAGGAATTCCCCAGTGTTATGTTTGCATGTCTATAGTGTGTGTGTGTGTGTGTGTGTGTGTGTGTGTGTGTGTGTGTGTGTGTGTGTGTGTGTGTGTGTAAATTTGTTAAGTATGACCCTGTGTTGATCCTCCAGCTGCGGCTCTTGATTTTCAGAAAGTCCTGAGAGTTCATAAAAGTGGAAAGATCTCTGCTGCTTGACCAGTAAAGGAATAAACAGGAGGATGTAATATGGAACAGTGAAGCTTTGACTAAGATGAGGATGTTAGCACGGTTGCTGTTAAACATTTGACACATTCTTATAGAAATGGTGCTATAAAGCCGATAAGAACAACGTGCTTCTCTGCATTGGTAATGCCCACTGTGTGTGCTCCTAAAGCATCTGTCGTTTACTAAACTTGAAAGGAGTCTTCAGAGTCAGCTTTGTATCAATTAGAGGTGAATCATTAACTTTCAATTTTCTGAAAAATGATTCAAAACAGAGAAATGGATCAGAGCTCCCTCAGGAATCAAAACTGGTTACAGTCTCCCAAAACAAACCACATCATGTTTTTTTCTGTCCTCCAGCATCCAGATAGCTACAAAACATTTTAATAATAATAAATATCACATCACACAGGCAAAAACTAAAGATCAATAAAGAATGTAGGTGACACTGTAGGAATGTAAATTGGTCTAAGATTTGAATGGGAGTAATGAGGCAGAGTTTCTAACAGCAAGGTGGCTGTGTTACTTCTTATTGCAGGCCTTTAATCACACAGCCCCAGTCATTAGTGATCATCACACCCAGTCATTATTACACACACAACACTGATCTTTAGAAGTGTGAGAATAGACAATCCCCACAGCATAACAGATACTAAATGTTGGTGTTCCACAAGACTCTGTTCTATGTCCACTGCTCTTTTCTATCTATACTGTACACCACTCTGGGTTCAATTATTTATAAATGGGTTGTTCATGTCTACTGTTTTCCTGATAAAACAGATGCATGTTTCAGCAAAACAGGATGTTAGAGCCACATGGAGGTAGAAAGGTTGGGGTAGAGCCTTAGGGTCTGTGGAGAGGATGGAACACAGCTGCATATATCAACCAGATATCCCAGATATGTCCAGAGGATGTCTCGTAAAAAAACCGTGATGGGAATTATATCTGTATGTTCACAAACCCAGGCTCATTACCCACAATCCCCTGGACCCGAGTCATTGTTTAACAACACTCACAATAACACCAAACCTGCACTTGTTATCATCAATCAAAGTAAATATCTGTTAGAAAAAAAATATGGCAAATTATATAAAGCTTGACTATTGTGTCTATGTGTGTATGTATGATTATATCTGATGAAGAGATATGGCTTCAGCTGGACACATCAAAGCCTTTTAATCACCTTCAAACTTCAGCTATGAGATATTATCTGTGCGACAGAGAGACAGAGAGAGACAGAATGTATCTAATGGCCCCTCCAGCTTTAGCACACTCTGATAGGTCACAGGAAGTCTGTTTATCAGCTATGTTTCCAGAGTAGTCAGTACAATTTGATTGATGGAACTTAGATGACAGGAGATGGAACATAACAGCTTGTAGCATTTTATATTTGGAAAGTACATGAAATTAAATGAAATTATTAAATAGCACTTAGCACATTTTTTTTGTAAACTCATCATCATCATCATCATCATCACCACCACTACACTGCAGATTTATCATTTGTCTGTTAATTACATATTGCATGTAATGGACCTATGCATCAGGCCCATTTTAAACCAACTCAACTTTCAAATGTAAAATACTGAATACTTTATAGTTATCATTTACTGATCATACTTAAGCTGCCTACACCAGTGCTGAGTTAATTTGAGTCCATATAAACACTATGGTGTTAATTCAACACTCTGAGACAACACTACATTTCATGTATAAGTGTATGAACACACGTGTACATGACGTACTTATATTTTTCAAGCTAATGTTTATAAACACTGCTGTCTTCTTGTGGTTATGAAATATAAATGAAATACTTGTTTTTCACCCACTTTTAAGGTACAAAGTCACAGAACCCTGGAAGTGGCAGGCCCAATCCCTTCCACAATGCTTCAGGCCATCTCACAAGACCTCCTTTCCTTCATCACAACCATCATTAACCATTCTATATCATCTGGTCATGTTCCTGCTACTTTTAAGAAGGAAAGCATTACTCCCATCCTCAAGAAACCCTGCCTGGATCCAGCAGACATCTTTACTGGTATCACTTCTCTCTTTTCTCATTCTAAAATTCCTGAACACACTGATTATAATCAAATGCCGCTGTCACATAACAACCTCAAGGATCCCAACCAATCTTGATTCAAAGTTGCACATTCCCCAGAGACCGCCCTTCTGTCAGTCACTGAGCAGCTTCATGACACAGTGTACCACAAGATTCTATTATCTATTCTCACAAGCCTTGGAATCTATGGAACAGCATGGCAATGGTTTGCTTCCTAAGAAAGGTTGGAAGCAAGAAGTAAGGTTGTAGATGGCATGGACGGGATCCACATCTGCCCCACGCAGACTCTCTACTGGTGTCCCACAAGGCTTGGTTGTCACCGTATACCAGGTCACTTAATAAGGTCATATCATTACATGGCTTTTCATGGCACTGTTATGGAGATGACACACAACTTATTCTCTCCTTTCATCCCTCAGACACTTAGGTTTCCACCCGTATCACAACATGTCTGGCAGACATCTCATCCTGGATGGCAGCTCATCAGCTGAAGCTCAATCTGAGTAAAACCAAACTGCTGTTCATCCCTGGTGATTCATCCCCGCTTCAAAACCATGTGATCTCCCTGGACAACAATCAGATCACTCCTTCAGCCACTGCCCGCAATCTTGGGGAAACTGTGGACAATCATCTGTTATTTTCCCCACACATTATCTTGCTCTTGTTGATTTCTTCTTTACAGCATCAGAAGAATTTGCCCATTTCTTTCTTCACAGGCTATTTAGATGTTTGTTCAGTCCCTTGTTATCTCAAGACTGGACTACTGCAACTTACCCCTGGCAGGTCTGCCTCTGTCCACCATTCGTCTCGTTTTCAACCTTCCAAAGTTCCTCCACACTACCCCACTTCTCCGCTCCCTGAACTCGCTTCCTGTCGTTACCTACATCAAATTCGAAACACTGAAGTTTTCCTACAAAGCTAAAACACCCACTTACCTTATCTATCTATCTATCTATCTATCTATCTATCTATCTATCTATCTATCTATCTATCCAATAACAGAAACTTAAGCACTTTTTTCCTTTTTATTCAACTCTGGTTAAAAGTGTCTGCCAAATGCTTAAATATAAATATAAATGTGGCAACAAAACAGACAAGAGATGCTGTGCAAGCTAGCACATCATCTTAACCCAATTTTTTTTTACATTAAGCTTGGAGATGAGAGCACACAAGTTAAAATGATTGCTATATGTGCAGCACTCTCATTGTGCCCTTGTGTGCAGGTGCAGACTACTTGTTAATATCTCATACACCTATCAGCTGTAACATTACGGCACAAAAAATTAAGCTCAGTATGGTGTAGGTTCCACTTGTACCATTGGGGTGGCTCTGGCCCCTCAGGGCATGGCTTTGCAGCGCTTCTAGGGGGTGCTGTGATGTCTGGCACCAGGATGTAAAGCAGCAATTCCTTTGAGTGCTGTGGGTTGTGATGCATTGGGTGTTCTTTTGTTTTTCTGTGACAGCCAGTGTTGACTGTTTTGTTGATTTGTGGTGGATTGGCATTTCAGTGGGATCGGACTGAATGGGCTGGACTTTGATCGCTGCAGGCATGGGTGACCCCAGGATGTCACCAGTTTGCTGGTGTATAATTAATAATCAGTGTTATTCCCTTCACCTGGTAGTGGTCACAATGTTATGGGTGGTTGGGAAAACATGATATGATGAAAACTATAGCAGATACCTGAGCTTTTTGTTAACAAAGCCCCAAAGTCATGGAATTCAAGTCAAGCTCATTATGGAATAGTCTTCCAAATAGTGTTCGGGACTCAGACACAGTCTCAGTGTTTAAGTCTAGGCTAAAAACCTGTTTATTTAGCGCAGCATGTTTGTAAATAGATGAGCCTTAGGTAAAGGAGCAGATCTGGGGGACTCATGGACGTAGAGTATCTGGTGAACTGGTATGTTTAGATGCTGTCCTCCCCACTCGCATTGTTCACTCAGGTTTGTCGACGGTGAGGTGATTGGTTGCTTTACATCTCAGTCCTCCCTCATGTCTGTGTTTCCTTCTGGCTCCTCCCTTTTAGTGATGATGTGATAGTCAGTCCTACCGGAGTCCCCGCGTGCACTCTGCACTACATATACATTCACCTTATACATTGTGTGACTGTGAGTGTACCTAATTATGAAATATTTGTGCCTAATTATGCTCTGACCCATTCTCCCCTCCATCCTTATGCCCTCGTATGAGGACACTCACTGCTGCTAAAAATGGCCCAGTGTGATATGTGTCATAACTAAGGAGGGTTCCACTAAGTAACTATGAGACTGTGAATCTAACAGATCTGATATTATAGCTTATGACAGCTAATTGGGCTTAAATTGTAATAATTATAATTCTATATAAATACAATTGAATTAAACATTATTGTGACTGTAGGCATGGAGCAATTATACTGTAATCAGCCTAAAGCCCATATTTGGGCTCCTTCTTCAGGTGCACACTTTCAGTCTTTGGAGCTGTGCTGAAAAATGTAAACATGTAGGCGTTTTGTTTTTGTTATTTTTTTTTTTACTGTAACAGAGACCTTATACTCAGGTTGGTGAAAATAAGGGCTCAGGGGAATTTCAGCTCCATCCCAGTGTGTGTATTTGTGTGTGAATGTGTGGGTTCATGTGTGTAGCGTTGGGATTTATGTGGGCTCTCCCACATTTACACCGGCTACATTAAATCCCGACACTTCCGCTCTTCACATCCTCTCACACAAAAATACCTTTAAATCGCTTCAACATGCTCTGATCTCAGGCCCGACACAACCTCAGTGGTCCACCACAATCACTGGTTCTGCAGGAGCTGCCTCAACTACGAGCTTCCCAATGTTTCTCTAATTAAAAGGATTAAATTACAAAAAGAAAATATGGTGGATTAGCGCTACCAGATATGGGTTGTATCTCATAACTCATAGTGTGTCGAAATAGACATTCTAACTGTTATGTAAAATGCTGTGTTTAATCGATAGGGCTCCAGATCAATCGCTGCTCTCCGTTATCACCCAGATGAGGATGGGGTCCCTGCTGAGTCCGGTTCCTCTCAAGGTTTCTTCCTGTTACCATCTCAGGGAGTTTTTCCCTCAGCACCGTCGCCCTCTAACCTTTGGTCTCTTTGAGCCACCGAAACAAGCCACATAAATATTCCCAATCACTATTCATATACTGTACTGTATATATCCTCTCCAAAAGTATTGGAACATCAAAGCCTGTTTTATTGTTTTTTTGCTTTACAAAAAAACAATAGAACTTTTGGGTGTGTTTAAGATCAAAAGATGACTATGAGACTGTATATCAGTATTTTTGCTTTAATTTCCTAAAAATTACATCTAGGTGTATTGAACACTTTAGAACATGGCACGTTTGGTGGCAGACCACACAGGTTTTTTTTTTTTTTTTTTTTTTTTGATGAGCAAGTATTTTGGAACAGATGAGTAAATGAAAGTAAAAAAACACTTAATATTTTTAATATTTAGCTTCTCTCTTGCTTGTGATGATTGCATCAAGCCAGTGACCCACTAACTTCAGACATTTTTCAACTAATCAAAAATATTGGAACACATGACTGTCAGGTGTGTCTTGTTAGACTGTTTAAACATTTAGGGCAAGGCAAGTTTATTTGTATAGCACATTTCATACACAATGGTAATTCAAAGAGAAGAAATTGCATGCAAGAGAATAATCATAAAATGAAATAGAAAATAATAGCAATAAAACTTTTTCAATTATTTTTAAATCTAAATAAAACAGTTAAAAATAGTTTCTGTATAATGTAGTATACTATAATGCAATCAGTTCGGACGTACAGTAACACAGAGCTCATTCAATAAATGCTCAGCTAAATAGATGCGTTTTAAGTCTAGATTTAAATGTGACGAGTGTTTTTGCACATCTGATCTCTTCTGGAAGCTGGTTCCAACTGCGGGCAGCATAATAGCTAAAAGTGACTCCCCTTGTTTTGTGTGAACCCTTGGTATTTCTATCTGCCTCGATCCTAATTATCTGAGCGTCTGTTCGGTTTATATTCAGTGAGCAGATCTGCAATGTATTTAGGTCCTCGGCCATTGAGTGATTTATAAACGAGTAAAAGTACTTTAAAATCTATCCTGAATGTTACAGGCAGCCAGTGTAAGGACCTGA
>JAAGKR010005963.1:29024-46711 GCA_011419295.1 Clarias macrocephalus
TACAGAATACACACACACACACTCACTCACCCACCCACACACCATCACTCACCCATACACACACACACACACACACTCACTCACCCACACACACACACTCACTCAACCATCCACCCACACACACTCACGTTTACTCACACACACACACACGTTTACTCACACACACACACACACGTTTACTCACACACACACACACACGTTTACTCACACACACACACGTTTACTCACACACACGTTTACTCACACACACACACACACGTTTACTTACACACACACACATTTACTCACACACACACACACACACACACACACACACACACACACACACACACACTCACTCACTCACTCATCCACCCACAAACACACTCACTCAATCACCCACACACACACCCACCCACCCACACACTCACTCACTCACTCACTCACTCACAAACACACACACTCACTCACCCACACACATACGCACTCACCCACCCACACACACACACTCACTCAACCATCCACACACACACACTCACTCAACCATACACACACACACACACTCACTCAACCATACACACACACACACACACACACACACACACACACACACCCATCCACCTACACACACTCACTCACACACACACACACTCACTCACTCACCCACCCACACACCATCACTCACCCATACACACACACACACTCACTCACTCACCCACCCACACACCATCACTCACCCATACACACACTCACTCACCCACACACACACTCACTCACCCACACACACACTCACTCAACCATCCACACACACACTCACCCACCCATCCACCCACACACACTCACTCACACACACACTCACTCACCCACCCACACACCATCACTCACCCATACACACACACTCACTCACCCACCCACCCACCCACACTCACTCACCACACACACACACACACACACACACACACACACACACACACACGTTTACTCACACACACACAAACACACACACGTAGCAGTTAAGGTTTATTTATAATCCTTAATTACCGTCATCTCCCATCAGTACAGTGTGTTTCAGTGGGAAATGTTCTTACCTTGTAGTCATTGATTTTGGGGCCAAAGTTCACTCTGCCCATGTTCTCCACTAAAAGGTCCAGCTGATCTCCCTCACACCCCGTCACATTTATCACCAGTGTAACGTCTCTCTCCATCACACCCTGATATACCTACAATCACACACACATTAAATAAACAAATATCTTTTAAAATTATCCCCCCTCCCCTACACACACACTCACCCCATTCACAGAGACATAGGCGCGGTCGTGGATGCCATTTAGTGGTGAGATCAGTGGTGTTTGATCCGGAATGTCCCGCAGCAACCGTGTCCGATACAGCACGTATCCATAGTACTGAAAATGAAATACTATGTTAGTTTATTATTTAGTAGATATTATGTATCTATATATCAACTAACATGCAACTAATGTGACTAAAAGAGGATACTTTATCTTTACATCATTGATTGATTTATATAACACTATAAATAAAACACTATTTAAAACAATAAATGTTAAGTAAAATAACCACACACAAGAACCTTTTCAGAGCCTTGTTGGGGTCAGACACACTTCTACAACATGACATGGTGCTGATATTTGCTTTTCTATAAGCTTACTTGGACTGTTAGGCAACAATCAGTGTTTACGTTTACAATCCGTGTCTCTACAAGAGAACTAGAGCTCCACTCAGCCATGTTCTACAGTCGTGCTAAAAGAAACGCCCACAGACATGGCAAGAAACCAGAAACATTCCCCACAGACATGCAAGGCAAGGCAAGTTTATTTGTATAGCACATTTCATACACAAAGGTAATTCAAAGTGCTTTACATAAAAAGAAAAAAAAATAATGAAAAATTTAAATAGAAAACAATGGCAATAAAAATTTTATTTAAAATCTAAATAAAACATTTAAAAATATTAGATAAACATAGAATAATGCAATCAGTTCGGACGTACAGTAACACAGAGCTCATTCAATAAATGCTCAGCTAAACAGATGCGTTTTAAGTCTAGGTTTAAATGTGACGAGTGTTTTTGCACATCTGATCTCTTCTGGAAGCTGGTTCCAACTGCGGGCAGCATAATAGCTAAAAGTGACTCCCCTTGTTTTGTGTGAACCCGCGGTATTTCTAACTGCCTCGATCCTAATTATCTGAGCGTCTGTTCGGTTTATATTCAGTGAGCAGATCTGCAATGTATTTAGGTCCTCGGCCATTGAGTGATTTATAAACGAGTAAAAGTACTTTAAAACCTATCCTGAATGTTACAGGCAGCCAGTGTAAGGACCTGAGGACAGGTGTGATGTGCTCAGATGTTCTGGTTCTAGTCAGAATCCTGGCAGCAGCGTTCTGGATGAGCTGCAGCTGTCTAATGGTCTTCTTGGGAAGGCCGGTGAGGAGACCATTACAATAATCCACCCTGTTGGTGATAAAGGCATGGACAAGTTTCTCCAAGTCCTGATTGGAAACAAAACATCTAATTCTTGCAATGTTTTTGAGATGATTGTATGCTGATTTAGTTACTGCTTTGACATGACTAATGAAACTAAAGTCTGTCTCCAGAATCACCCCAAGATTCTTAATTTGATTTTTAGTTGTTTGACCCCTAGAGTGAAGGTATGCATTCACCTTCAGAGCTTCATCTTTGTTTCCAAACGCAATGACTTCAGTTTTCTCCTTGTTTGTCACAAACACACGGAGATGGACCAGAAGACTAGCAGTCACCTGTTAATTTCATCAATGCATTGGCAGAGGGAGTCTACGGGGCTATAATCATTTGGAGATAAGGTGAAGTAAAGCTGGGTATCATCAGCATAGCTGTGATGGGTAATTTGGTCAGTTTCAGTGACAACCTGATGCCCCTTCAGTGACCTCACTGCTCCAGATAATGTGCTCTCTCTCTCTCTCTCTCTCTCTGTGTGTGTGTGTGCTGTCTTAGCATCAAACGTGCTTTTGAGAGCACTCACACAAACACACACAGTATGTGTACAGACATGTTGAGCAGTAAGTCTGAGGGGACTCTACAAAAACAAAGACAAACACAACACACACACACACACACACACACACACACACACTTACTGGGAATAAAAGAAAAACACATTGAATGATATTAGTCAACAATGTTAATTATTAAATAAACACAAATTACTGAGAAATAAAAAAAGATATGTTTATAAATATTTAATAAGATAAGATTCATTAACATATATTGCAAGTGACCATTTATATACAAATGTGACATGGACAAAATAAAGAAAATATAACCAACCACATACAATGGGGCAAAAAAAGTATTTATTCAACCACCAATTGTGCAAGTTCACCCACTTAAAAAGATAAGAGAGGCCTGTAATTCTCATCATAGATATACTTCAACTATAAGAGACTAAATAAGGGGAAAAATCCAGAAAATCAAATTTTCTTGATTTTTAGTGAATTTATTTGCAAATTATGGTGAAAAATAAGTATTTGGTCAATAACAAAATTTCATCTCAATACTTTGTTATATTCCCTTTGTTGGCAATGACAGAGGTCAAATGTTTTCTGTAAGTCTTCACAAGGTTTTCACAGACTGTTGCTGGTATTTTGGCCCATTCCTCCATGCAGATCTCCTCTAGAGCAGTGATGTTTTGGGGCTGTCGCTGGGCAACACAGACTTTCAACTCCCTCCAAAGATTTTATATGGGGTTGAGATCCAGGGCCTTGAAATGCTTCTTACGAAGCCACCCCTTTGTTGCCCCGGCGGTGTGTTTGGAATCACTGTCATACTGAAAAACCCAGCCATGTTTCATCTTCAATGCCCTTGCTGATGGAAGAAGGTGTTCACTCAAAATCTCACGATACATGGCCCCATTCATTCTTTCCTTTACACGGATCAGTCGTCCTGGTTCCTTTGCAGAAAAACAGCCCCAAAGCGTGATGTTTCCACCCCCATGCTTAACAGTAGGTCTGGTGTTCTTTGGATGCAACTCAGCATTCTTTCTCCTCCAAACATGACAAGTTGAGTTTTTACCAAAAAGTTCTATTTTGGTTTCATCTGACCATATGACATTCTACCAATCCTCTTCTGGATCATCCAAATGCTCTCTAATAAACTTCAGATAGGCCTGGACATGTACTGGCTTAAGGAGGGGTACACATCTGGAACTGCAGGATTTGAGTCCCTGGTGGCGCAGTGTGTTACTGATGGTAGCCTTTGTTAATTTGGTCCCAGCTCTCTGCAGGTCATTTACTAGGTGGTTCCACCATGTGGTTCTGGGGTTTTTGCTCACAGTTCTTGTGATCATTTTGACCCCACTGGGTGAGATCTTGCGTGGAGCCCCAGATCGAGGGAGATTATCAGTGGTCTTGTACAGTATGTCTTCCATGTTCTAATAATTGCTTCCACAGTTGATTTCTTCACACCAAGCTGCTTACCTATTGCAGATTCAGTTTTCACAGCCTGGTGCAGGTCTACAGTTTTGTTTCTGGTGTCCTTTGAAAGCTCTTTGACCTTGGCCATAATGGAGTTTAGAGTGTGACTGTTTGAAGTTGTGGACAGGTGTCTTTTATACCGATAACAAGTTCAAACAGATTCAATTAAATTTTTATTTGTATAGCGCTTTTAACAATTTTCCTCATTGCAAAGCAGCTTTACATAATCAAAACAATTATTTAAGTTTGTATGAAATATGAATGTGTATGAATCAAAAAATGGTCAAATCGTCCCTGATGAGCAAGCCGAAGGCGACAGTGGCAAGGAAAAACTCCCTGAGATGGCAGTAGGAAGAAACCTTGAGAGGAACCAGACTCAACAGGGAACCCATCCTCATCTGGGTGATAATGGAGAGCAGGGATTGATCTGTACTCATACTGTGGCAGGCAGTTCAGTATAATAGTTGTTAATTGATGTTAATATGGAGACACACGGGACAATCATGTGACTAGATCTCCAACCAGAAGCGGGGCACCAGGATGAGTCAGGGAGGTCCAGAGGGCAGAGGGAGTCTGAATCAATGGCAGCTCAGGAACGACATGTGTAGCTCGACAGAGAGAGGAAAAGAGAGAGAGAGAGAGAGAGAGAGAGAGAAGAGACAGAGGGGGAGAGAGGACAGGAGAGGGGAGAGCAAAAGAGGAGAAATTAGGATTAGGACAGTTAGGTATGGTCATAGTCACATAATGTTTAAGGTGAATGTACAGTGGAACCTCGGATTGCGAGTAACGTGGTTTACTCAGAAACCCTGAAACTCTGCTCTGTCGCGATTCATTTGTTTTTTTGTTTTGTTTTTTTTTACTTTACAGCAGTGATTCCCTTAGTATGCGCTCATGCCAGGTCAGAGAGATTTTTTTTTTTTCCTGTTAAAACTGTGTTTCAGTGTTTGTGTGTGTGTGTTTGTTGTGAAACTTAAGTGATTCCTTTAGTATGCGCTCGTGCCAGTCTTGCTTTTTTTTATAGATTGTATTAATTATTTTTATGTATTTATTTTTGGGGGGTGTGGAACGAATAATTTGAGTTTTCATTATTTCTTATGGGAAATGATGATTTGGTTTAAGAGTGTTTTGGAATACGAGCCCACTTCCGGAACGAATTATGCTCGTAATCCAAGGTTCCACTGTATATTTAGTGTAGAGTACAAGTAGGAAGACAGCATCTAAACATACCAGTTCACCAAATACTCTACGTCCATGAGCCCCCAGATCTGCTCCTTTACCTAAGGCTAATCTATTTACAAACATGCTGCGTTAAATAAACAGGTTTTTAGCCTAGACTTAAACACTGAGACTGTGTCTGAGTCCCGAACATTAATAGGAAGACTATTCCATAACTTTGAGGCTTTGTAAGAAAAAGCTCCGCCCCCAGCTGTAGTTTTAATAATACGTGGTACTGACAAGCAGCCTGCATCCTTTGATGGAAGTAGGCGTGGCGGATCGTAAGACACTAACAGTTCACTCAGATACTGTGGCGCGAGACCATTTAGTGCTTTATATGTCAAAAGTAGTATTTTTAAATCAATGCGAAATTTAATTTTTACTTTGCGGTTTTGTCAAAAAATAAAAAAATTAATAAAAAACTCTGCTCCCGGCTGTAGTTTTCATAATAGGCGGGACTGACAACAATTCTTTGATCAAAGTAGGTGTGGTGGATCATAAGGAACTAGCAGTTCATGCAGGTACTGTGGTTGGGAACTTTCAGTGCTTCTTAAGTTATAGCTAATATAATGTGGATAAGACAGGGGTGAAGTGCTCGTATCTTCCAGCACTCTCGAAGCTGCATTCTGCACTAACTGGATGCAGAGGTTCAATTCAATTCAATTTTATTTGTATAACACTTTTAACACTTGTCATTGTCACAATGCAGCTTTACATAATCAAAATAAATTATGGAAGTTTCTATGAAATGTGATTGTGCATGAATCAGACAGGGAACCCATCCTCATCTGGGTGATAACGGAGAGCAGGGATTGATCTGCACTCATCCTGTGTGTTAGAAGCCTGGAAGTTCAGTATAACAGGAGACGTGTTTAAGTTCATATGGAGTCCAGTTGGTTATTGGAGACTCAGGTAGACTGTAGGAAACTCCAGTCCTGAACTATCGAGAGACTGCAGTCACGAGTCCTCAGAGAACAGCTGACTGTATCAGCCGAGGACAGGAGCGTCTTCATGGTGAAGTGGAACCGTCCCCAGTCACCACACGCGTCCCAGACAGACCACACGGGGCTCCATGTGACCAGATCTCCAACCAGAAGAGGGACACCAGGACGAGTCAGACAGGTCCAGAGGACAGAGGGGGTCTGGATCACTGGCAGCTCAGGAGAGAGAGGGAGAGAGGAGAAGAGGAGGGATAACAGTTAGGTCTGGTCACAGTCACATAATGTATAAGGTGAATGTATATTTAGTGTAGAGTGCAAGCAGGGACTCCGGCAGGACTAACTATAACAGCATAACTAAAAGGGAGGAGCCAGAAGGAAACACAGACATGAGGGGGAACTGAGTGAGGACTCTCGCTGCTGCATTCTGCACCAACTGAAGCTTGTTTATACACCTAGTTGAACAACCAGACAGTAAGGCGTTACAATAGTCCAACCTAGAGGTGATAAAGGCATGAACTAGTTTTTCTGCATCGTTTAGTGACAATATATTCCTTAACTTGGCAATATTTCTAAGGTGAAAGAAAACTATCCTGTTAATATTGTCTACATGAGCTTCAAATGAAAGACTTGAATCTATAATCACACCGAGGTCTTTTACTGTTGCACTTGATGGAACAGAAAGGCCATCTTAAGTTAGTGTGATCAGAGATCTCTTACTGTATGTCCTGCACACCTTGATCAACTTTATTAAGCTGTTTTTTCTCACCTGGTTTTGCTGAGACATATAACTGTGTGTCATCAGTATAACAATGAAAACTAATAAAATAAAAACTCTGGTTCTTTGATGAGGGCTTCACTGAACTCCTACAACATTTTCGAATCTGTAAAGATGAATACTCTGATCAATGGTGTCTAAAGTCAAGTAACACAAAACAACACAGCAAAAACCCTGATCAGACTTTCTACTCTAACCAGCTCTGTCTCTGTTTATGCTCCTAGTGTAGTTGAGCCTGAAGACAGTAAGGCGTTACAATAATCTAACCTAGAGGTGATAAAAGAATGAACTAGTTTTTCTGCATCATGTAGTGAAATTATATTCAATCAGTAGTGCTATCTTATTTCCTTAAACTCCTTTTCCTTTTCCACAGTATCTTTTCTCCTCCTAAACACTCCAGTGTTTAATCTGTCACAAATTGGTTATGCGCCTACATAGCGAGCACGTTTCCTATCGCTCAAGGCCGTTACTTCACCACAACACCGGTGTAAGGTGTATTTTACTCCTCACTTCACTCCACTGATAATCAGGACAGATTACAGTTATGGCTTATATTCAGCAGTGTCTGCTTTTTCATGAAGAGGACATTATTATTACACATCACTTCAAAACCTCTCTACCTTGCAAAACTTTTGTCTATAACTAAATCAACAAACTAGTGCTAAACAGGTTCATCACAACGATTCTCAGAAATAGTTAAAGCATAGCTTTTGTGAAGCAACTACAGAAAAAAGACGTGATATTAATAAGTATGGTAAAATTGTGTCACATTACCAATCAAATACGAAGACTTTTATTAAATGAAAATCAGCTCATCTCGTTTTTTCCTGCAGCTCGTGTCATGACTCCTCCCCTTCATTCTCAAACTCACCTGTGTGACTCTATTATTTTATTCTCACCTGAACACAAAACAGAACATAAAACACACAAACTCACTCATCTCTCTCTCTCTCACACACTCACACACAAGCACAAATTGTAGACTACAGCACTACAATTATAGTAACTGCAGGCAAACAGTGTCTACAACACCATTACACCCCCCCCCCACACACACACCCATATATTACAGCTTTTAACACAACAAAGAGCACATTGACGTCACCTCAAGATCTGTGACATCATCAAGCACACCTGTTGTATGAACCCTGTTTCTACACATTCTAACCTGCTAACAGATACGGAATATTTGAACACAATCACGGGCACGGTACGCCCTTAACATTGTGAAAGACTTGACCTTGGACACACATCAGATTCTACACTTGTGGAAGTCACTGAGGGTTTATTAATACACCATGGAGTAGGGTGTTCTCCTGCACTGCTGTAGGTAGACCCAGTAAAGGTGACCTTGCAATGAGAGAGCTCTCTGTGCTGGAGAACAGTGGAGGAGCGGTGAGAGAACGCAGCCCTGTGTTGCTCCAGTGCATGGAGTGTGAGATGTTCTGCTTCCTTCCTGTGTGATAATGAATAAGACATGATGATAACGGCTAGATTTCAGACTGGTGTTGGAGGGTGTGTTCAGCCCAGGAGTCTTTCGGAGGTGTTAAGAGAGTCCGGGAGCAATAAGATGTGATGAAGCTTTGTGTTCTCAGTGAGAGATGTTTGCCCTGTGGGGCAGCATGAGCCGGTCAGTGCACCTCAGACTAACGTTAGAGAAACTGGTCTGTGAACCTTCAGCCCTGTGGGCCTGTCCTGTGTGGTGAGGGGTACTGAAATGGATCAGGAACATGACTGTAGGGAGGTGAAGTTCAGTTATAGGAAATAAAGAGCTGATTAATGTTCTGGGGTCTAATAAATGTGTGTAAAATCTCTTAAACAGGACCAACCACAAACACAACACAGATTATGAGCGTAGACACAAACTGCAAAAAATCTTAAAAAAAAAACTTTTGTCCTAAAACCTTATATTAAATTCACTCAGACTATTCGGTTCATGTTTCTGTATATTTAATTTCATACAAATGTCCCCTGGAGCTATAAATCAAAGCATTTCTTTTCTTGAGACCTGGCACAGGTTTTACGCTGAATGCCCTCCACTCCTAACTGTTAGTATGCGTCATTGACAGGTAAAATGTTTGAAGAAACAGTTAAAGATTAGAAATAGATTAAATCTAAGAAGAATCTGCTGATCTTTAATGTAATCGGCACAAGACCATTTAATGCTTTATATGTCAAAAGTAGTATTTTAAAATCAATGTGAAATTTCACAGGTAGCCAATGCAGTGTAGATAAGATAGGGGTGATGTGCTCGTATCTTCTGGTTCTAGTGAGGACTCTCGCTGCTGCATTCTGTACTAACTGAAGCTTGTTTATACACCTAGTTGAACAACCAGACAGTAAGGCGTTACAATAGTCCAACCTAGAGGTGATAAAGGCATGAACTAGTTTTTCTGCATCGTTTAGTGACAATATATTCCTTAACTTGGCAATATTTCTAAGGTGAAAGAAAGCTATCCTGTTAATATTGTCTACATGAGCTTCAAATGAAAGACTTGAATCTATAATCACACCGAGGTCTTTTACTGTTGCACTTGATGGAACAGAAAGGCCATCTAAAGTTACAGTGTGATCTAAAATCTTGCTTATAGCTGCTTGTGGTCCTATGACTAGAACTTCTGTCTTATCAGGATTAAGCATAAGGAAGTTAATTAGCATCCAGTCTCTTGTATCCTTTATGCATTGCTCAACTTTAACAAGCTGGTTTTTCTCATCTGGTTTTGCTGAGACGTATAACTGTGTGTCCTCAGCATAACAATGAAAACTAATATCATGCTTACGTATTATGTTGCCCAAAGGAAGCATGTAAAGGGAAAAAAGCAGTGGGCCTAAAACTGAACCCTGTGGAACACCAAACTCCACTAGAAAACATGCAGAATAATCACTATTTAAATCTACATACTGATAACGATCAGTCAAATAGGATCTGAGCCAGGAGAGGGCTGTTCCCTTATTTCCTACTACATTTTCTAATCTGTGAAGGAGAATATTATGATCAGTTGTGTCAAAAGCTGCACTGAGGTCGAGTAACACAAGTATAGTGACCAACCCTGATCAGAGGCCAATAAGAGGTAATTTACTACTTTAAAAAGTGCTGTCTCTGTGCTGTGTTGAGGCCTAAATCCTGATTGATACAGTTCATGTATGTTATTTCTACGTAGATATGAGCAGAGCTGCTCCACTACTATCTTTTCCAGAATCTTAGAGATAAATTAGATTGATATTGGTCTGTAATTGGACAGACCAATATCTTTCAGAGATTTCTAGGCCTCATGGCAGCTGTGTCCACGGTGATACCTTTGGGCCTTCTGCACATGAGAGCGTTTCAGCTGTGGCTAAGAGCCAGGGGGTTTCATTCAAGGGCCAATCCCCAGAGGCTAATAAGTGTTACGCGTCGGGGGCTTCATACCTTTTCTATGTGGTTCAGACCCCGGTTTCTGACTTTGGGTCCCACTTTAGGTCCGTTTTGTCGTCGCAAGATGCTAACGACGGACGCTTCCCTCACGGGCTGGAGTGCGGTCTTGGATGGCTGTCCAGCACAAGGGAGCTGGAGAGGTCATCTTCTCGCATGGCACATCAATTGCCTCGAAATGATAGCTCTGTTTCTGGCCCTGAATCACTTCCTCCAGCAGTTGAGAGGCTACCATTTCCTAGTGCGGGTGGACAACACAGCAGTAGTCTCATACATAAATCGCCAGGGTGGACTGCGCTCGCGCCGCTTGAACAAGCTAGCGCACCAGGTTCTGCTTTGGGCACAGGACAAGTTCCTGTCGTTCAGGGCGATTTACATTCCGGGGCATATGAATGTAGGAGCAGACTTGCTATCCAGACAAGCTGTGAAACATGGGGAATGGAAACTCCACCCCGAAGTAGTCAGTTAAATCTGGGAAAGATTTTATGTAGCAGAGGTGGATCTCAATGCACAATGTCCCCCTTACTACTCTCTGACTCCTCCAGCTCCCCTGGGTCTGGACGCGATGGCCCACTCATGGCCCAGATTACGTCATTATGTGTTTCCACCCATAGTTCTGCTCCCAGGAGTCCTGGCGAAGGTCTGTCAACAGGGTTTGCGCCTCTTATTGATAGCGCCCCATTGGCCGACCAGAGTGTGGTTCTCGGATCTAATATCTCTCCTCGACGGCTCACCCTGGGTGATTCCAGTGAGGAGGGACCTTCTGTCTCAGGCGCAGGGGACAACATTTCATCCCCGGCCAGAGCTCTGGAATCTTCACATTTGGCCCCTGAAGGGGACCAACTAAGACATGCTGGTCTTCCAGCCAGCGTAATTAAAACCATTTTAAGTGCCAGGGATCCCTCCACTAGAAGAACTTATGCCCTCAAATGGAGTGTATTTGAAAATTGGTACATGGCAAGACATGTAGACCCAGTTCACTGCCAGATTGTTTCAGTGCTGGAGTTTCTGCAAGAAAAGTTGTCCTCGGGCTTATGCCCTAGTACTCTCAGAACGTACATAGCCGCTATTTCGGTTTGTCATGCTCTGACCGAGGGGGTTTCTGTGGGGAAGCACCATTTAGTTGCCCGTTTTATTCATGGAGCTAAACGGTTGAGGCCGCCCACTAGAGCGACAGTCCCTCCATGGGACTTAGCTATCATACTCGAAGGCCTGGCTGACACCCCTTTTGAACCACTAGAGTCAGCGCCTGTCAGGCTTATGTCTCTTAAGATCGTTTTTCTTATGGCTATTACTTCTTTGAAGAGGATTGGGGATCTTCGGATTTACGTCCACCGCACTAGCCAGTGGCGTAAGTCAGAGCAGCTCTTTATTTGCCATGGGGGTCGCAACCGGGGGGGGGGGGGGGCGTCCACCACTAGACAGACTCTGTCACACTGGGTGAGAGATGCTATTGCCCTAGCCTATGATGTGCGTGGTCACACTTCGCCTCTGGGAATCAGGGCTCATTCAACCAGGGGGATTGCCTCATCAATTGCCTTGGCAAGAGGCATCCCACTGCAGCAGGTGTGTGATGCGGCGGGCTGGTCCTTTCCACACACGTTTGTTAGATTTTATAGTCTGGATGTCAATGCTACTCCGGGTTCGCGGATCCTTGAGTCAGCATCCCAGAGTTAGGTCTGAGACCTCCTTGACTATTGTGTGCACACGCTACACAACCTGGGGGTCCAGACACTTGCAGTGTGGCGGCATTGGTATTCTCATTCCCATAGCGTTTTCACGCAGCATCGAGTGTAGCTTTTGAAAGGGAACGTCTCAGGTTACTTAGCTGTAACCCTGTTCCCTGATAAAGAGGGAACAAGGTGCTGCGTTTCGATGCCGCACTACTGGTGTGCCTGGATGTCCTTCAGACAAAATTGACCTGAGGATGTTTCCGGTTCACTCCTATTTATAACCTGCAGGTGCACCTTATTCGGTGACGTCATGCCTGGCAGAGGTTATAAGCCGAAGTATTCTGCGGTTTTGACATGCACAGGCTTCACAACCGGATAACAAAGAGATGTTCCCATAGCGTTTTCATGCAGCATCTTGTTCCTGCTTTATCAGGGAACAGGGTTACAGCTAAGTAACCCGAGATGTTCTTTGCTGTCCTGCAGGTCTCTACTGCCCTCTAATGGCCGATATATATAAAAGCCTCTAAGTCTCACCTTTTGGCTTCTAATGTCTTAGGAGAGAGAGAGAGAGACTTTTCCCAGGATGCAAGACTTCTAAAATCTGATATGCAACGACAAAAGATGCTCACTAAATCCTCATCTCAACCAGCAAAGCCAGTCCCACACTGCACAGCACTCAAAACTGACCAGACCTGAACCAGCCAGACCAGCACTTCAGCATCCTCCAGTCGTGCCAACACCACAGGCTCCCCGGCACCAAACAAAGCACTCGATACAGCAGCATTACACCCCACCCGAACCACACAGCCACAACACAGCTATGCTGATTCCCTCAGAGGACCACAATACAACACTGAGAACAACTGGTGAGATCAAACAATTATTGCAATACATTTGCAACAGACTCACATAAATGACTGAGATAAACACAAGCTAAAACATCTAAGGAACACCTCTTCATCACAATACCTGCAAAACACTTTAATAACTAAAAATATATAATATTCAATTCATAAATATAAATTAATGTACACACAAGTAAAAAAGTCAGTCTTATAAATTTGATGTATATAAGCATATATAATATTCTTGTTCCTCTGGATTATGTCTAGTTTTAAAAACATAAAACACAACATGACCTCACTTAGTATCACTACGTGGAATATCCAGGATCTGAGCTCATCAGCCTTTGGAATAAAAAGCTTATACACTGACTTCCATAAACTGATCAAAAACCTTGATATCATCATCCTACAGGAGACATGGTGCAAATCTGTCACTGTGGTGCAAATCACTCACTGCCCAGGGGATTTGACCCCAATAATTAGGATTGAGGATCATGTGCAGCATAATCAATGCACGACTCCTAATCTTCCTTACTGAGCAGAATGTCCTGAGCAATTTCCCGGATTTCTACGAAACTACCGCACAGCTAATCACATTTACACCTTATACAGCCTCACCCAAAAGTATGTCGTTCAAAATAATTCTAAAATATTTGCCTGTTTTATTGATTTCAGAAAGGCTCTGACTCCATTTGGCACCAAGGCCGGTTCTATAGAGTGTTAGAGAGTCGTGTAGGGGGTAAATCATATGATTTCAATAAGTCCATGTACACAGGAAACATGTGTGGAATAAGAATTGGCAACAAAGAGCGCAAAGTGAGACGGGGCTGCTGTTTGAGCCCAAAATTATTCAATATATAAACGAATTGTCCTCTGTCCTAGAGCAGTCTGCGGCGCCCGGTCTCACTCCACATGACTTGAGATTAAACTCCTGCTGTAAGCAGACGACCTGGTCCTGTTGTCCCCCGGGGCTCATAGACGACAGCACAACCTGGACCTGCTGCAGCAGTCCTGTCAGACCTGGACACTGACGCTCAACCTCAGCAGGATTAAAATTGTCATCTTCCAAAAAAGATCCAGCTCTAAGAGAACAAAATACTCGACTGAACATTCTAAAAACATTCTAAACATTCTGAACATTCTAAACCTCCCTAAGACTGACAACGAGCTCCACAGGAAACTTCAACCGTGAATGAACTGAGAAAAAGCACACAGAGCCTTCTACACCATTAAGAGAAAACCATGTGGAAATTGAAATATTTGTGTCAGTAATTGAACCCATCGCCCTGTGTGGCAGTGACGTGTGAGTCTCGCTCACACACCAGCAAGTCCGCAAATGGGACAAACACACAATCGAGACCCTGTAGGCAGAGATTTGCAAATTGGTTTTAACAGAAACGCCACGAATGAAGCGAGCAGGACACAAAAGGGCCATTAAACTCTGGAAACACCTCAAAGAGAGCGAGCCACGCCCACCATTATAAAGCTCTGCAATACCAAGAGTCGAGCAAAGACACCATCAGTCCCCTCATCCGACTGGTCCTCAGTCACTGCCCCCACCACAACAAAGACAACACAACACAACACAACATCCTGTCACACACCATCACACACTAACACACACTAACACACACTGCCGTCACACACTAACACGCACTAACACACACTGCCGTCACACACTAACACAAACTAACACACACTAACACACTGCCATCACACACTAACACACACTAACACACCGCCGTCACACAGTAACACAAACTAACACTAGCACAAACAAAGATACACTAACACACACTAACACACTGCCGTCACACACTAACACACTGCCGTCACACACTAACACACTGCCGTCACACACTAACACACATTAACACACACTAACACAAATTAACACACACTAACACAAATTAACACACACTAACACACACTAACACACACTAACACACACTAACACACACTAACACACACTAACACACCGCCGTCACACACACTAACACACTGCCATCACATACTAACACACATTAAAACACCACCATCACACACTAATACACCAACACACACCAACACAAACTAACACAAACTAACACAAACTAACACAAACTAACACACCGCCATCACACACTAACACACACTAACACACTAACACAAACAAAGACATACTAACACACACTAACACACCGCCATCACACACTAACACACTGCCGTCACACACACTAACACACCACCATAACACACTAACACACTGCCGTTACACACTAACACACACTAACACACTGCCGTCACACACTAACACACTAACACACACCACCACACACCACCACACACTAACACACAAACACACACTAACACACCGCCATCACACACTAACACACTGCCGTCACACACACTAACACACCGCCATAACACACTAACACACTGCCGTTACACACTAACACACACTAACACACTGCCGTCACACACTAACACACTAACACACACCACCACACACCACCACACACTAACACACAAACACACACTAACACACCGCCGTCACACACTAACACAAACTAACACACACAACACACACTAACACAAAGACACACTAACACACACTAACACACCACCATCACACACTAACACACTAACACACTGCCGTCACACACTAACACACACTAACACACTGCCATCACACATTAACACACACTGACACAAACAAAGACACACTAACACACACTAACACACTGCCGTCACACACAGACACACACTGACACACACTGACACACACTGACACACACTAACACACACTAACACACACTAACACACACTAACACACACTAACACACCGCTGTCACACACTAACACACACTAACACACCGCTGTCACACACTAACACACACTAACACACCGCTGTCACACACTAACACGAACTAACACACACTAACACACCGCCGTCACAATCTAACACACACTAACACAAATTAACACACACTAACACACCGCTGTCACACACTAACACACCGCTGTCACACACTAACACACCGCTGTCACAAACTAACACACACTGCCGTCACACACTAACACAAACTAACACACACTAACACACACTAACACACACTAACACACCGCTGTCACACACTAACACACCGCTGTCACACACTAACACACCGCTGTCACAAACTAACACACACTGCCGTCACACACTAACACAAACTAACACACACTAACACACACTAACACACACTAACACACACTAACACACCGCCGTCACACACTAACACACCGCCGTCACACACTAACACACACTAACACAAATTAACAAACACTAACACACACTAACACACCGCTGTCACACACACTAACACCACCATAACACACTAACACACCGCCGTTACACACTAACACACTGCCGTAACACACTAACACACACTAACACACTGCCATCACATACTAACACACATTAAAACACCACCATCACACACTAATACACTAACACACCGCCATCACACACTAACACACTGCCGTTACACACTAACACACACTAACACACTGCCGTCACACACTAACACACACTAACACACACTAACACACACAACACACACAACACATACAACACACACTAACACACACTAACACATACAACACACACTAACACACACTAACACACACTAACACACACACTGCCATCACACACTAACACACACTAACACACCGCCGTCACACAGTAACACAAACTAACACACACTAGCACAAACAAAGACACACTAACACACCGCCGTCACACACATTAACACACCGCCGTCACACACTAACACACTGCCGTCACACACTAACACACTGCCGTCACACACTAACACACTAACACACACTAACACTGTCACAAACACACGGAGACGGACCAGAAGACTAGCAGTTAGCCCTGTAGCGTAGATGGTAAACCCAAACGCGGAAGTAGCGCGAGTAGGCAGGATAACCACGCTGTTTATTCTTAGAACTCTCTCGGAACGAGAGCAAGAGCTTACACAAATAAACCCGCGTTCTAATAACACACACTCAATCGAAAGCGAAACCCAAGAAGGTGAGTACTCACGATTAGGCGAACAGAGCGTCGGCGATAGCATGGGCAACTCAATGACTGAGCGATGTAATGCGCCATCTTGTCTCCTTTTATGCTTCCTGAATCGCGACCGTCTTACTTCCGGGTCCTCGTGCCGGCCGCGTTAGGAGTGCGCATGACAGTACCCCCCCGTCCAGGACCGACACCCGACGGTCCTGGGGTGGAGGATACCCGAAGACGGTAGTCCCGGATTAGCTCGGGGTCGAGAATGAACCGAGCCGGGATCCAGGAGCGCTCCTCGGGGCCATAACCCTCCCAATCGACTAGGTATTGTACGCC
>JAAGKR010005964.1:0-46708 GCA_011419295.1 Clarias macrocephalus
CGACTCTGCCTCACGTTACGGATTTCCTGACTTCCCGGATTTACCGTTGCCGACATTCGGATTTGTTTCTCGACCACGAGTTTTGATTACGGACTTTCCTCGACTCACGACTACTGACCTCGGCCAGTTCTTCATCCACGAGCTACTCCTCGCGAACTCCGCGCTTCCGAATTTCTGCCGCAGGGACCATTCAGAGAAACAGCAAGCGCTCACTCACCTCTTCCGCATTCCCGACGTGGACTCCATTCAGAGGAACAGCAAGCGCTCACTCACCACTTCCGCATTCCCGACGCGGACTCCATTCAGAGAAACAGGAAGCGCTCACTCACCGCTTCCGCATTCCCGACGCGGACTCCATTCTGAAAAACAGCGAGCGCTCCTCACGACACTTCCGCATTCACGGATCCCATTGATTAAAAGCGCTGCACTCACTCTCTACAAACGCTCGTTCTGCACTTGGATCCTACACCGCCACGCCCCCCGTGACAAAACTGAAGAATTGTGTAATTTACAAGTGTATTATCAAAATGTGCAATAGCTCCGCGTTCCCGAGAACACTCAGCAATATGAATTTATTTAAATTCATGTGCCTCTACACCTTTGGAGATTATTTACACATTTATCAAATACAAATATAGTAAATTAATAAGGCATTTGGCAAAACAAACTTTCTGTCTTGTTTCTGAGAACACTCCCAGAAAAACGATCTCGCACACCTCTACGTCAAGGAGAGAATCAACACAAAATTATGCACATCACACGTGTATAACTGCAAGTGCACGCCGCTTCCTGTTCCAAAGAACACTCTAAGGAATATGGTTATTATAATCAATTTATTTATTTATTTTCTAACCACACGCCTCTACGCCAGGGCCAGCTTATACACAAAGTGCACGCTTCAAATGCCTCACTAAATTACAAATATTGTAATGCATAAATTACGCAAACAACAGAAGTTACCGAATGTACAACTTTTTAAAACAGACCTGAAGAAGCGCGTCTCCTCTAACGACGTGGTTTTGATGACATAGGTACCCTGCGACGACAGCGCTGTGTATGTTTTTAGCTTATTGCGAACACCAGTTCAGTTTCAGTTAAAAACCTAGTTTTATCTATATCTTTCAATGACTCACAATCGCTACAGCCGCTGTGATTTTAATCCATAAATCAACGCGAGTAATGTCAACCACAATACGAGACAAAAACTAAAAAACACACAAATTCTTTTTTTCAAAATATACCCCAAATATACGCTAATTTACTACGTAACTAAACAATAGGTTCAAAAAAATTTTCTGACCAAGGAAGGAAGTAAAATAGCAAAAATAATACTTCACTTACCTTCCTGGAGAGAAAAGATTGGACGAACCCCCAGATTGTAAGCCGACTCCGTTTGCCCCGGCGTCACAGTCAGAGCGCCCCCCCCTCCCCCAAAACATTTTCCAGGGGAGGCTCCTCTGCTATGCCATTGATTGGGTCTTGCATTCTGTTACGTGAGCTGTGTGTGGGTCGAAGGATAGGCATAACGGCAGAGGTAAATGGTGGTCAAGAGTCTTTTAATGAAAACACATAACAGGGAAACAATGGGAACAGAACATGAACTTAAGCTGGAGACAAACAAAACATGACAAACTAGGAGCTACACAAAGGCTAGGAGAAACACTGGCTAGGAGATGCATACACAGGCTAGGAGATGCAGACACAGGCTAGGAGATAACACTGCCTAGGAGACAACACAGAACTAGGAGATAACACAGAACTAGGAGTTACAAGGAAACATACACAACAAACCACTCTAACTGAATCAGTTAACCAAATCAAACGGCAAACCAAAATGAATAGATGCAAGACAGGGATTAACTAAACTCAGGAACCTTTATAATGCAACTAATGAGCAACCTCGATTCAGGTGAGTGCCAACATCACCTGACCGAGGTGCATTCTGGAGTTCAACATAAAAAACTACAAACGAAAACAAAAGGAGTCTCTGGGCGCTTTGGCGCCCTCTGGGGGTATTCCCTGACAGGGAGAGGGGGAAGGAGAGAGAGAGATAGAGGGAGAGACATAAAGAAAGAATGAGAGTGAGCTTGGGAGCATTCATTCATTCATCTTTAAGAACAGATGCAAGAGGAGACAGGAAGATAGCATCAGGAAATATTTAACTCTTTAATATCAGATCCATGAGGAAGAGAGCAAGAGAGTAGAAATAACTTCTTCATATATAAAATTATTCTAACAATACTTTAACTGCATTAGGAGAACAACTAGTTGCAACAAGTACAATGGCATGGCAGAATAGACAGCCTCTTTAATGGTTATTAGCAGATAAAGAGGGTGTACGTGTACTATTGGGTGACCAATGCTTTACATATATCCCTATGAACACAGCTCCTTATGGTGCATTTACTAAAGCTATGCTTAAACTAAGAAACATGAGACTAGAAACCATAACTAATGCTAGGAGTACCAGCATTATAGAACTGGTTGGATCTGAAGCTGGGAAATTGAGGAGCATTGTTTGCTAAATTAGGAATGTTCTTGGGACTTGTTATTCTGTTGTTTGCTTCCTGTATTAAAGTCACAAAAGCTACAGTTTGACAAATGGTGATATTAATATGCAAGAAAACACCCCTAAATGGTGATAAGGACATTTACAGCTCCGATAGTGAATCAAAATAATCGGAAGAGGTTTCAAGCACCTCGGAAGATGATTAAAGATGAGCCATGCCTTGCTTAAAAGCAATAGTCTGGCCTCTCCCCAGAAGGCGGCCCTCCATGATGTGCAATGTATCTTGGTCGAAGACTATTACATTACAGCAAGGCTGTTTGAAATTATATTCACTTTTAACTTGTATTCTGTTATGCATGTTTCATTTTAGGTTTGAAATGATTTATCCAACTTGTTTAATCTTAGGAAGGTTTGTACCAATTGCATACTCATGCAGTATGTTACTGTTTTTTAAAAGTATAGTTTTAAAAAGTTACGGATGTTACGAAATAGAGGTTTGCCCGATTCTCCACTAGAGTGCAGATACATCAGTTGGTCATTGATAAAACCTCAGTGTTTTAATTTAATCTCTAGATACTGTAAATAAGGCTTGAGTATGGATCTGCATTCTAGGTAGACAATTGGTATGGGGTTTATAAGCCACAGTAGGTGGACGGGGGGTGTGGAATGATTTTTTTTTTTTTTATCGAGCTATAAAGAATCAAATATACCACATGGGTAAAAACTGTATTTGCTAGTGTGTGTGTAATGTATGCATTATGCAATGTGACTGTATATTAAAACTGGGCTAGACATTGTGGTGCCTAGAAGGGGCGGGGGGGGGGGGGGGGTTGGTGGATTGCTTGATAAGACACAGATGTTGGGGGGATGTGATGGAATGTACAGTTGACATTTTTGGGGCTTTAATGGGGTGAATGGCTCAGAATGGCTGAGAGTGTTAGTTGCTCCACTGACCAGCTCTGGCCATTATTAATTGATAATAAAGGTTATAATCTTCTGGAAACGAAACCTGAGTGTTTTCTACAACAACACCTCAGAAAATCAACACACCTAAGTGGGCTTCATTATTCAAAGGATCTATGTCTTTCCAGGTATATCCATAAACCCTTCTCCCGTCCAGGTTTGTCATGTTCATGACAATGGTTACAATGGAGCCTGTGAGGAAAAGTTGAAAACAGGACTTGATGTCATCCATAGGATAATGGCATATCGTGTTAGGGTTTGGTTTCATTTTTGAACTGAAAGTAGACCACAATTTCAGCTGGGTCTTCTTCCTCATCAGCGTCAGAGTCTTCATTCTCTGGGTTATACTCTGTGTTATTCTCAACCTCTTACTCGTCCTTCTTTAATCCCTCCTCACTGTCAACCAGGCTTATATCCTCTTGATCACTATCATTGCTGCTAAAGACTGAACTGAGAGTAAGGCCTCTAAAGAGCTTTACATAAGAGCTTTACACATGATTGTTGACAATGTCGCAATTTTGCAACAGGTGTGGTGAAAATTATGTTGTCGCCAGGTTCCTGTGCGGGTTCCCATGGAAGCCAAAAAAGGAGAATAAAAAGTTGTGAGTGTTTGTGTGTGTCTGCTCAAAGACACCTGCACATTTAGGTGTGGGAAAAGAATTTAGAAACTAGCTTAAACTCTGTTTTACACACAAATTGTAGTCTTACCTATTCATTTTCAATGATCGGTCATTTTTGACCAAGAAGATTATGAGTTTATAAAAGTTTCATAAAACAAACAAATGTTTATGAAAAGATTTCTAATTTATTTAATGTATTCAAATGCCGCTGTGAACATGAGAAATGAATAAAATTTACTGCCCCTTTTTAGAGAGGAACTCAGTCAGATTTGACATGAGGGTTATACATGTAATGTGCCTGGTTAATGATATTTACTCAGAGTACAAGAATACAATTACACTCTTCTCCAATTCTGTGTCATCTTTAGTCATTCTAAATTATAGACACATACTGTACATTCTATTTTTTTTTTAAACGATTTAGACATTTTGGTGTGGCATTATGGCTGGTAGTTAGCATTGTCACCTTGCACTTCCATAGCATGGGTTCGATTCCCACCTTGGGTCTGTGTGCATTGAGATTTGCATGTTTTCCCCATGCTCGATGAATTCCTCTGGGTGCTACGGTTTCCTCCCACAGTCTAAAGACATGCAGATTAGGCATTTCCAAATTGCTCGTAGTGTGTGAATGAGCATGTTTCTGTGTAGTGTGCCCTGGGATGGATTGCCCCCCCATCCAGGGCGAACCCCGCCTTCTGGGATAGGCTTCAGGCCCCCCAAGGTCTTTATACAAAATAAAGCGGTATACAGATCTTACTCAACCAGAATTGCACTGCTACTGTTGCAGTACCCGGCAGCGGCATTAAGGTTTTGCGTTTGCCGGCTTTATGTTGCTAAGTGGTGCTATAACCATAAACTGAGCCCTCAGGACTTAATTCATTCTCCCAAGCATTAATGAGCTGCAGCTCATCAACAGCTGCACATGATACTGTAGCATAAAAATTAAAGCGAAACATTGTAATTAAACTAATGCATAAACACGGTACTAAAATTACAAATACAAATTTAGAATTTTAATTAATTGTAATCATTTCTTATTTACATCAAATTTAACGAAAGTAAACGTTCCCTGGTGAAAAATCCAGCATAGGCCAGCATGATTTATATGATTAATACTGCTTCGTGCTGATCTGATACTGATTTAGCTGGTGAACCAGCATTAATGATGGAAGACCAGCATGCCTGAAAAATGCTGAAAAATTATTTATATGCTGGGCCACCGTTTCACTAGGTTTTGGTAGTGAAAATTGGTTACCATTTTACCTCATTATCTTGTATTTTAATAGCTATTTCTGAAAATAATGTGTGATGTAAATACATGGACCAAGTAGTGTTCTCTTTAAATGCATTTACATACAAGAGACAAAAATAATCCATTTACCAAAAACATGTAAATACATTATTTATCTGTGGGTTGTCTAAAAACACAACACAAACCTTTTATATAAATGCACTTGCAATAAATGCATATTTTAGAAAAGTAAACTATCAAAATCACTTAAAACTGAAAAAAAAAAAAACAGCAGCGGTGGGAACACTTGCATTTTTTATGGTAACCATGAAAATAACTTAAAATGCTCCGTAATTTTTAACCATACACATAGGTAATACATAATTTTATGTATTGTACACTTTTTATACATAAGTTAATGTACACTCACATATCAATAAAATATTGTGCTTTTGTAAAAATAAAGAAAATAAACAGGGTGCGCTTTCTGCCATCTCAGTCTTCATGAAAATCTTTTTGAAACTTTTTAAAAAACTTTTTGTCACTAAAATGAACTGAAACTCAGTGAATACTGCACACACATATCCATATATCTATATATCTATACATATATATCTATAGAAACAGTGGCAGCCGGTCAATACGGGGTGCAGCAGCGCCACCCTCCTTAAAGTTAGGCAGAGAAGAATGCTACTTTAACATGTAATTATTTAACATAATAATTTTTTTTAAATAATGAAATAAAGTAATTTAGTTACAATATTACGCTGTATTTCTTAATATAATTTATTTGAAATTCTTAAATGAACATAATACAGTTTAGATTTTTATGTTCCTGTACGCGGGGCGCTGGACAAACGAGTGTCTATGTAAGCACGGAAATTTTTGAAAAGCATGTGATTTGAGGCTGAGCTCTAATTGGATCATCCTTCGGGCGCAGCACTGTGCACCCTGAACCCTCCCTCTTTTGATCTTAGCGAATCAATATTGTTTTTAAATATTTGGGTCATATGATTGGACCATTCTCAACGAGTCTTCCAGCACTTCTTACAGCAAGCGGATCTGGCTGACTAAATGCGATGTGAGTCATAACTTTATTTTATACTAATAGTAATGATGCTTAATCTCCTGATAAATGGCTATTTACAGGCGAGTATTAAACGTTTAATTTTAATTTTGTTTGCGCCCCACCCCCCCCAAAAAAAAATTGCACCAGCCACCACTGTATAGAAAGCTTAAAGTGTCTACTTTTAAAGGAAGCAAGCTAAATAAAAAATAAATGTTCTCAGTTTATGTAATCCGTATGAATCTAAGGAAAGATATAGTCTTTCTGCCACACTTCATTATCTGATAATGACCTGAGACAGGACACACCCACACACTATTCACAGGGAAACAGTCAGGGTAATCTACAGTACATACAAGGGCACGCCCCCAAACACACACACACACACACACACACACACACACACACACACACACACACACACACACACAGTAAATTCGATAAGTTTCCTGCGTGTGTGGAAGTTGTTATACGCTGTACAGGTTTCTGAAGCTCTACAGAATGTTCTGGACAGTGCAAGGAGTTTAGATTTACCTCAGAACAACACTGAGACTCCAACAGAGAACGAAGGAGGAGAATCCAGCAAGCTGATGGGTAAGTTATTAAATCTTATATAATCCTTATTCCGATAATATAAAACTAATATTATTTTATTTTTCCTCATTTTCTCACAAGCTTTTGCCAGTTTTGTGAAAGATTGTCATTTAATGTCAATTACATGGTTTGGTTAGCATGTACAGTACCAAAAATAACTGCAGTTTTCAAGTGTCAAAACTGAAGTTTTCTATGCAGTGATTTGGACACGAAAACACTGCATTTTTTCTTAAAACTGCAGTAATGCTCCAATAACAACTGCAGTAATATTGCATTAATACTGCAATAATACTGCAATAATACTGCAGTAATACTGCAATAACTACTGCAATAATACTGTAGAAATTGTAGACAACACCTACTACAGTGATACTGTAATAATACTGCAGTAATTCTGAAATAACGACTGCAGTAATACTGCAATAATCCTGCGATATAATGCAGTAATACTGCAGTAATCCTGCAATTTCTACATATGCAGTACATATGCAGGAAACGCAGTGATTTGGACACGAAAACACTGCATTTTTTCTTAATACTGCAGTAATGCTCCAATAACAACTGCACTAATACTGCAATAACTACTGCAGTAATACTGCAATACCTACTGCAGTAATACTGCAATACCTACTGCAGTAATACTGTAGTAATACTGCAATAATACTGCAATAATCTTGCAATATAATGCAGTAATACTGCAGTAATCCTGCAATAAAATGCAGTCATAATGCAGTAATACTGCAACACTACATTTAATATTAAACACCTACTGATGTTAAAATAGTAGTTGTACTGCAAATAAAATGTATGGGTATACGCAATTTGAATAAAGCTGAAAAATTACTTACAGTATTTCTATAATCTAAATGTGTTATGTAGTGTAATGCAACTACATTACAACAAAATTATTGCAATTCATTTTATTATTTAATTTAAATAATAATTAATAAAGCAAAACACTTAAAACATTAAAAACAACTAAACAACAGACCATGAAAGCACTTTTACACTTAGCAATATTACTGTTCAACAGTGCTGCTGCTAGGAGACACTGCTGTCAATCAGTGTATGACTGGTTAAGTATGTGAATATATTACAAGGCTTGAGGTGTACAGCTGAAAGCCTGGAGAGGTTTGACGCCCCCTCATTCTTCAACTTTGTTTGAATAAACACTTTCACCTTCCCTTCGTTCACTTTAAAGGCATTCTTGAAAAGCAAACAGCAGGACAAATATTCATTACAAGTTGTGTAAAAAACACATTTGAATAATTAAAATGAAATCTTTCCATATATACTCAACATGATTTACTGTCATTATGTCCTAAACTATTGCTAAATAATGGCTCGAGTTTGCTGTTTTTGATAGCAACCCTGTTAATTAATTAAGATTTCAGAATGTAATGTGAATTTGATGACTCTGGCATTGGGCATTGGTTTAGAGATTCAGACTTATAATCACTCTGGTTGATTATATGTGGAATGACCAAATATTATTAAAATATTAACTAAATTTACTCACCTATAACAGCTGCTGCAAGGGTCCCCTTAGTGTCATATGCGGAGTTTGAAGCTTTGCGGACTCTATTAACAAAAGACAACAAATAAAGCAAATGATGATCAAGAAGAAAACTCAGAAAAGTGTTTTGTTGTCCAAATGAGCACCATTGGATTCATAAAAAGAAAGTGGACCATTAGTAGACTGTGTGAGATTTTAGATAATCCTGCAATATTTTATCAAGTAAATTCCAATCACACCTTTGTTCCACAGAGTGATGTCCACCTCTTGGCACATGAAGACAAACAGATTTAAGACTGATTAAGCAAAAATATAAATGTGTTCTGAGAACCCCACACCCCACAAAAAATCTTATTACGTGCCCAGACAAATCTGAATGATTAAAAACATTGTCACAAACTTAAAATTAGGTTTTAGTAAAGAAAAATAAAGGGATGAGAAAAACTATGTTGGAACAGCAAATAAGTTTTGATGAAAAAATAATAACATTTGTGTAAAATTTGTGTATTTTTCTTACTTATGAATATATAAAGATAATATTAAACATTAAACATAACATAAAATTACTGTCAATAATCATCAATAACTATTGACCATGCATAAAGACAACACAAACTTTTGCAATGTTATACAACGATTTATACTTTGTATACTTTTATATAACGTTGTTATACAACGATTTACATTTACACCTTAATATCACAAACATCTGTAAGCTACATAAGGCAGTATTTTAGGCAACAGGAGCTAAAGTGTTTGTGCTAAATAACATTATAGATAGCAGTATCATAAGCTAACCAAAAACTGAACCAAATAGCTACCATGAAGCTATCTAAAACGGGGTGAATATATTATAAACATTTACACCACAGCTGATACTGACAACCATCTGTAATCTACATACTGTAAGGCATTAGCTTAGCCACCTGTGAGCTAACCTGTTTGTGCTAAGCTACATAAGGCAGTATGTTAGTATAATTTAGCAGTGTTCTCTACATGCTACCATGTAAGTGACATTAAATGACAATGTTTCACATAAACTGGCAAAAGCTTAATAAATTGATATTAGTTTAATATTATCGGAATAAAGATTATATAAGATTTAAAAACGTACCCATGGTAACAGCTTGCTGCATTCTCCCCCTTCGTTCTCTGTTGGAGTCTCAGTGTTGTTCTGAGGTAAATCTAAACTCCTCCCACTGTCCAGAACATTCTGTAGAGCTTCAGAAACCTGTACAGTGCCTAACATCTTCCACAAGCGCAGGAAACTTATTGGATCTATTGTGTGTGTGTGTGTGTGTGTGTGTGTGTGTGTGTGTGTGTGTGTGTTTGGGGGCGTGCCCTTGTATGTAGATTACCCTGACTGTTTCCCTGTGAACAGCGTGTGGGCGTGTCCTGTCTCAGGTCATTATCGGTGAATGAAGTGTGGCAAAAAGACTGTATCTCTCCTTAGATTCATATGGATTTCATAAACTGAGAACATTTATTTTTGATTAAGCTTGCTACATTTAAAAGTCGACACTTTAAGCTTTCTATAGATATATATGTATAGATATATAGATATATGTATATGTGTGTTCATTTTAGTTCATTTTGGTGACGCGTTTCAAAAAGATTTTCGGGGAGACTGAGACGGCAGAAAGCGCACCCTGTTCATTTTCTTTATTTTACAAAAGCACAATGTCTTATTGATTTGTGAGTGTACATTAACAAATAAAGACATAAATCGATACATTACACGTATGTGTATGGTTAAAAATGATGGAGCATTTTAAGTTATTTTGACAGTTACCATAAAAAAATGCAAGTGGTTCCACCACCGGAACAGCTGACCCCATGATGCTCATGCTGGTATACTGGTAACCCTGCTGGTATAATTGCTGGTCAAGCTGGTGACCAGCTATGACGGTCTATGCTGTTTTTTGTGATTTCCATTGATTACTTTTTTTTTTTTAAGTGCATTTATATAAAATGTTTGTGTTGTGTTTTTAGACAACCCACAGATATTTAATATATGTATAATAATGTATTGGTTTTTGGTAAATGGTAACATGTTTTTGGTAAATGGATTATTTTTGTCTCTTGTATGTAAATCCATTTAAAGATAACGCTACACGGTCCATGTATTTACATCACACATTATTTTCAGTACTAGCTATTAAAAAACAAGATAATGAGCTAAATCAGTAACCAATTTTAACTACCAAAACCTTGCTGGTGGCCCAGCATATAAATCATGCTGGCCTATGTTGAATATTTCTTTTATTTTTTTAAGCAGGGGCAACACGATAAGACTTCACCTGTGACTGCATACAACCACCACATGGACTGACATCAGATGCCAGGAATGTTGTCACTGCTGGTCACAGGGTCTGTGTAAATTGCAAATCAGTTTATGGTAAGCAGCCATAAACACCAGACAAATCTGAATGATTAAAAACATTGTCACATGGAAATGCCAGGTATGCAATGTTAACTTGTGTCTTGAGTTAAACAAGAACTGTTTTTCGAGAGAGACACAACGATGTTGTAAGCCCATGTATAGGGTGTAAAAGTGGGCTTTTACAAACCTAACACCCTTTCTTCATAGTGCACTGTTCCTGCTCACACATTTACACTACTGTGGTGTGAAAGTAACTGTGAGGTTGGTCTCATGTTTTGTTTTTGTTATTATTTTTTAAAATCAAAACTTATTTGCTGTTTATTGTCAAATTATCATATGGTTCTAAATGTGCATATTGAATATATTGTTACATATTACATATTGTTAATATTGTTTGCGTTGGGGGCGGCACGGTGGTGTAGTGGTTAGCACTGTCGCCTTGCACCTCCAGGGTCCGGGTTCGATCCCCGGCCAGGCTCGTTTCCCGTCTCTGTGTGCATGGAGTTTGCATGTTCTCCGCGTGCTTGGTGGGTTTCCTCCGGGTTCTCAGGTTTCCTCCCACAGTCCAAAGACATGTAGGTTAGGCTAATTGACTTTCCCAAATTGCCCGTAGTGTGTGAATGAGTGAGTGTATGTGTGTGTATCTGTGCCCTGCGATGGATTGGTACCCTGTCCAGGGTGTACCCTGCCATGTGCCCGAAGTCTCCTGGGATAGGCTCCAGGCTCCAGGCCCCCCGTGACCCTGAATACAGGATTAAGCGGTATAGATGATGAGTGAGGTGAGAGTGTTTGTGTTGGCCAATAAAGCTGATTTTATACTGATTCTGTTTTATATTTTACATATTGGATGACCATCTTCCATATATTCTGCCTTTTATACCATACCAAAATTTGATGGGGTGGTGAACAGCATACCATCAAATGTTGGTATGCTGGGATGCATGGGCTGCATATGTTGTGTTTTGGTGCTGGTATGCTGTTATGCTTGTGACCAGCATCATAATGCTGTGATGCTGATACTGGTATGCTAGTCACCCTGCTTATACTAGTGCTGGTGGAAGAAAACCAGAATAGACCAGCATAGCTGGTCACCAGCTTGACCAGCAATGATACCAGCATATGTTGTATTTTGGTGCTGATATTCTGTTATGCTGGGGACCAGCATACCAGCACCAGTATCATGGCACTATAATGCTGGTGGTCACCAGCATACCAGCAAAATGTATGCTGGTATGCTGTGGACCAGCATCAGTAAAGTGACCAGCATACCAGCACCAAAACACAACATATGCTGGTATAATGGTCACCAGCTATGCTGGTCTATGCTGTTTTTTTTTTTTCAGCAGGGTTAACACAGTGAGACTTTAGATTTTATCATGTGTAATTAGAATATACACAAAATGGGTTTGTGTCATCTTATACTTTGTGTTTTTTATTTATAGTAGATTTATTAACTAAAATAAATGAAACTAAATGACAATAAAATTTTAACATATACTGATGTTAGTCAGCAGCGCTGTTTTTTTTTTGCATTCTTATGATAAGAATGAAATGCAGTATGCTGTTATGACCATCATAATTTTTTTATATATATAATGAAACTGTCACGACACATCAAGCCACAGCCTCGCCATGACCACCTGAGCACGCCCGCTCCATGCTCCTAACCACTCCTTTTATCTCATCGCCTCAATTCCCGCTCTCCACACCTGTTCTCTGTATCACTGATTACTTCACATGCCTATTTAAGTCACGCTCTGACACCACGACGTCGGCCAGTTTATTGTGCGCCTTACCAGCGTTTTCTCTCATCTCAGTCTGTTTCGTTATCGACCTCACTCAGTTTTTTGACCACGTCTTCGCCTCTCATTAGTGGATTATTGTCATTTGGATATTTCCTGTTGCCGACCACGAACTTGAATCACGGACCTCCTCTCGTCCCTCCGGCTTCGACCCTCGCCCGTTTCACGACCACGATTATCGCTCGCGCCTCGCCGAGCTCACGCTCCTTTTTCCTATTGGCTCAAGTTCCTCCAGCCCACGCCGGCATTCATCGCGAGGTTCTCCCTTTCTCCTCCACACCGGCTCTGCACACTCCTGCTTCTCAGCGCTTACACGCCGGCATACATCTCAGGTTACATGGCGGCGCTGCACATTTCCGCATTCTCGCAAGGCTGAGGCCATACACACCGCCGCTCGCCTCGACGCACTCGTACCGGCGATCTGTGCTTCCGCATTTCAGCGAGGCTTTCCCTGCTCACACCGCAGCTTGGAATTCATGCCAAGGCTTTGAACCACCACACTATCAACCCAGTCAGTCACAAGCACTCCAAAATACCACTTCTCCTCGTAATACATTCAAGCATCTGCACTTGGATCCACCACGCCCCCTACTGAGCCTGACATGAAACCATTTTTAAAATGTACATTTCTACATTCCAGTAGCACATAGTGCATTGCATGCGGGTTTAGTCAAAGCGCACATGCACTGATTTTAATTTGAATGAATAAACATCAGCATCAACTTGTTTGTGGTGAAATTAATAAGTGTTCTCTCCAAAAGGTGTATTGCCAAATAAATGTTTGTTAAATGAATGTTAAAAATAAAAAATAGATGTATGTCAGATTCTCGTCTCCTCACGTGCATAGGGCCCCACGCTTAGCATTCCATCAATGAGCGTTCCATTCATTCATGAGTTTTAAGTCAACGACTGGAACTGCAGCAGACCTCAGTGTCCTGATGTCTTAAGAATAAATCTTACTGATCTTGGTTACTTTGAAATGCCTTTACTGTTGTGATGTACACGCCAGGCTCCGCCCCCGCACCTCCTACGTCACCCGAGTTCTAGCACACCGCGTCACGGCGCCTCTGTGGGGGCTTTGTTCTTCACTAGATTCCACTTCTCCATTTCTTACAGGCCAGGAACAAAGAATGTCAAAGCTGATGCTCTCTCCAGGGTCCACGATCCCGAGGAAATGGCATTTCAGAGAACGGATGGTAGTACCAGAACCCATGAATATCAATCAGACACGATCTCGACTTTCTCCACAGGAAAGACAACACCCTCCAGCGTCTTCTTCCACCACAAACCTCCTCCACTACACCACCTGCTGCACCCACAGTCACTCTACCGGTTCCCCCTGCTCCTCACACTCCTCCCATGGCAGCTACAGCTGCCCGGTTTTCCCTGGTGCGCCCGGGTTCCTTCTGCAGTGTTCAATTTTTTTCAACATACAGCCCCTACGCTGCCCATCAAACAGATCCAGGGTTGCCACATTGCCTGCGCCCACTGGAGTGCACAACCTGTCAGTAGGGAGACAAACTGTATTGCTGAGACAAATAGAGTCGCCGGGAGGATGTTCTCTGGACGCCATTTCCTCGGGATCATGGACCCTGGAGAGAGCATCGGCTTTGACATTCTTCGTTCCTGGCCTGTAAGAAATGGAGAAGTGAAATCTAGTGAAGAACAAAGCCCCCACAGAGGCGCAGTGACGCGGTGTGCTAGAACTCAGGTGACGTAGGACATTGTGTGGGGGCGGAGCCTGGCGTGCACATCACAACTGTATGTACAGTATTGGTGTATTTATGAACGCTATATATGTCATGGTGATGTGGAAAGTGATCACCACTGTGTGTGGGCAATCTAGATTCTTGCGAATCATGCATCTGCATTTGATCAGGCCTTTGATAGCCTTACCGGATAAATGGGATGGCACAGTGCAATGTGTTTTTAACATCTTTGGATCTTGTGTTTGAGTTCAATCCCACCAGGTACTCCACAGACCGACTGCGCGTTGCACTCCTCGTCTCGCTGCTGACCGGGCAGGCAGCTGAGTGGGCCACGGCGGTTCTTAGGTCAGATTCAGATACGGCCTACTCATATGGAGAGTTCACCCGCCAATTAAAGCTGACCTTTGAGCATCCTGCTGCTGAGGTGGAGACCGACAGCAAACTGTACCATCTGCGGCAGGGTGGGTCGCCCGTGAGCCGTTACACTGCAGACTTTCGCACCCTCGCCATGCAGACCACCTGGGGGGATGCCGCCCTCCGGACGGCTTACTATGAAGGACTGGCTTCTCGCATCAAGGACGAGCTCGCCGGGCGAGAGCTTCCAGCTACCCTGGAGGGTTTGGTCCAGCTCGCCCTCCGGATCGACCAGCACTTGCTTGCTCGCCCGAAGCCAGCTCCCCGAACCCTGCTGCCCATCACGCCCCTCTTCTCACATTCCACGCCCCGATCACCAGCTTTCACCACCACCGTCCGGATCTCCACCTCCCGCCGTGGTTGACACGGGAGCCATGCAATTAGAACGCGCCTCCTTGAACCCTGCAGAGCAAGAACGACGTTTCAGGGAGGGACTCTGCGCCTATTGTGGGTCAGCAGCCCATCATCGAGCGATATGCCCCTCACGCCCGGGAAACACCCAGGCCCGGTGAATCAGGGGGGCAGCTCACCGGGTCACCTCCATCTCGCCACCACCACCCCCAGCATCTCGCGTCTCATGGTTCAGGTACACCTCCAATTTGGCCACAAATGAGTCCAAAGCTCCGCGTTCATCGACTCCGGTGCCGCCGGAAACTTTATTGACTCCTCCTACGCCAAAAGATTGGGGGTGGAGACAGGCGTTATCCCAGCCCGTTCGAATAACATCCGTAGACGGTCGGCCCCTTTCCACCAGCCCTATCACCACCCAGACTCGACCCATCACCCTCACCATTGATCAACACCAAGAATCAATCTGTTTTCACCTCACCTCCATCTCTTCACCACCCATCATCCTCGGATATCCATGGCTGCTCCAACACGACCCTCTCATCTCCTGGTCTCAAAACCGGATCCTACAATGGGGGCCGACCTGCCTCGAACTCTGCCTACGGGCGCCGGCTGGGACGTGCTCTAGGGAGTCCGAGGTCCCCGATGTCGACACCAACGCCATCCCCACTGCATATCGGGACCTGGCTGAGGTCTTTTGTAAGAGACGCGCCACCCACCTTCCTCCTCATCACCCCTGTGACCTGGCGATTGAGATCCAGCCGGGTTCCGCTTCACCTCGCGGCCGTCTATACTCTCTCTCTCCCACCAAGACGCGGGCGATGGAGTATGTGTCGTCCGCTCTCCGCCAAGGTACCATCCGACCCTCCTCCTCGCCCGCCGCCGCGGGATTTTTCTTCGTAAAGAAGAGTTCGGGCGTCTCTGTGTCGATTATTGGGGACTAAACAACATCACCATAAAAAACCGACACCCGCTGCCTCTTACCAACTCAGCCCTGGACGCCCTCTCTGGTGCCACCATTTTCACAAAGTTGGACCTCCAGAGTGCCTACAACTTGGTGCGTATCAGAGAGGGCGATGAGTGGAAGACAGCATTTATTACCCCTACTGGACATTACGAAAGCCTAGTCATCCCCTTTGGACTCTGTAATGCTCCAGCAGCTTTTCAAAGCTTTATTAATGACGTGCTCCGGGACATGTTGGGATGGGTATTTGTCTACCTAGATGATATCCTCATCTACTCCCGCACCGCCGAAGAGCACATCCAACACGTCAGGGCGGTCCTCAAGAGATTGCTCGCCCATCGACTGTACTGTAAGTTGGAGAAGTGCGCTTTTCAGAAGCGCTCCACGACGTTCCTGGGTTTTGTCATCTCATCCCAGGGTGTGGCCATGGACCCACAGAAACTGGAGGTTGTACGTCATTGGCCCCTACCCAAGACTCTCAGACAACTTCAACGGTTACTTGGTTTTGCGAACTTCTATCGTCGCTTTATCCGGGACTACAGTACAGTCGCAGCACCTTTAACTGCTCTGACTCGCCCATCACCTCATCCCTTTCAACTCAACTCCACTGCCATCACCGCCTTCCACAGGCTTTGCCATCGATTCACCACCGCTCCAATTCTCCTCCATCCAGATGCTAACCAACAGTTCGTTGTGGAGGTGGACGCTTCAGAGGTGGGCGCTGGAGCTGTTCTCTCTCAGCGGGGTCCAGACCAGAAACTACACCCTTGTTGTTTCTTCTCCAAAAAATTTGACCCCACTCAGCAGCGATACGGGGTAGGGGACTGCGAGCCTCATTGCCATAAAGTGGGCATTGGGGGAATGGCGACACTGGCTCCAGGGCGCCAGAGAACCGTTTATTGTCTGGACCGACCACCAAAACCTCATCTCCATCAAAAACCTGAAACAGCTCAACCCAAGGCAGGCGCGGTGGGCTCTGTTCTTCGAGCATTATAATTTCCACCTATCCTACCCTGCGTCTGTCCTGCCACCCTTCAAGATCATCGCCCCGCTCTGTTGGGAACTGGAGACGAGCCACGGAGACCGAACTGGCAGGTGTGCCGCCTGGATGACTCTACGTCCCCGGGAACATCAAGGCCGACGTCATCCAGTGGGGTCATTTCTCACCGCTGTCAAGGCACCCAGGCACGCAGCACACCCTTCAGTACATCCAGCGCGCCTTCTGGTGGCCCTCAATGGCCAAAGACGTCGAAGAGTTCGTCCAGGCGTGCCCAGTGTGCGCCAGGGCCAAGACCTCCAACCAACCCACACCAGGGGAGCTCCAACCACTCCCAGTTCCTCGTCGACCCTGGACGCACATTGCCGTTGATTTTATCATGGGCCTGCCGGTCTCTGAAGGGAAGAACGTTGTCATGACCATAGTGGATCGGTTCTCCAAAGCTGTGCACCTGGTGGCCCTCACCGGACTCCCGTCAGCTAAAAAGACAGCCGAGCTGATACTAGAGCACGTAGTCCGTCTGCATGGGTTCCCAAAGGACATCGTCTCGGACAGGGGGCCCCAGTTCACTGCACGGTTCTGGAAGGCCTTCTGCCGTCTGATCAATTCTACCTCCAGTCTCTCCTCGGGCTACCATTCCCAGACTAATGGTCAGACGGAACGGGCCAACCAACAACTGGAGCGCTACCTGAGATGTTTCATTGCCGACCGCCAGCGCTCCTGGGCCCGCTACCTCATCTGGGCAGAATTGTCTCACAACCTCCATGTCTTCTCCGCCACGAAGTTGAGCCCATTTGAGGTATGAAAATGTTCGATGTTCGAACATCAAGAACCGGAGGTTGAAGTACCCTCGGCCCAACAGTTGGTCCGAAGGTGTCGACGGTCCTGGATTCAAGCCAAAGAGGCCATCCAGCGCGCCAACATTTGCTACGCTTCACAACATCGCCGTCGACACCCTCCGGGACAATTGTACCACATAGGTGACAAGGTATGGCTGTCTACAAAGAACCTACACCTCTACACTGAATCCAAAAAGCTCTCACCCAGGTTCATTGGTCTCACCCAGGTTCATTGGTTCATTGGTCTCTGTATCAATCCTGTCACCTACCAGCTCCAGCTGCCTGCGGCGCTCCGGATCCACCCGGTATTCCACATCTCCCAGCTCAAACCCTTCATCACTTCACCAATGGTTAAACAATTCTTTTTCCACACAAGCTGTGGAGTCATCCTCACCACCGCACTTAACGCTCCATTCACATGCAAGATTTGTGCAACGACTGGCACTTCCAGCAGGCCTCATTGTCCTGTTGTCTAGAGAATTTAGCTTACTGAATTTGGACATTTTTAAATGCCTTTACTGTACGTAAATAAATACATAGTGTTGCAGGAGAGAGAGGTTGCTTTACGACAGCTCTTTACGACCTACGCTTGCACTTTGCACTAATATACATTCACCTTATACATGTTGACTGTGACCATACCTAACTGCCATCTCTCCTTATTTTCTGTTCTCTCCTTTTCTGCTCTCTCCTCTCTCTCTCTCTCTCCCTCTCTCCTTTCCCTCTCTCTGTCTCTCTGTCGAGCTATACATGTTCGCTCCTGAATTGCCAGTGATCCAGACCCCTCTTCCCTCTGGAACCGTCTAACCGGTCCTGGAGTCCTGCTTCTGGTTGGAGATCTCGTCGCATGGATGCCCCGTGTGGTCTGCCTGGATTTGTATGCTGGCTGGGGATGGTTTCCATTAAGACTGTCCTATCATCGATTGATGCTCTGGGGACCTGTGACTTCAGTTGTTCGATAGCTCATGACTGGAATCTCCTACAGTCTACCTGAGCCTCCAGGAACAAACTGGACTCCTTTTCATTTTAATTTTAACACATCTCCTGTTACACTGAACTTCCAGTACACATTATTAAGTTGATCAATCCCTGCTATCCGTTATCACCCAGATGAGGATGGGTTCCCTGTTGAGTCTGGTTCCTCTCAAGGTTTCTTCCTATTACCAGCCCAGGGAATTTTTCCTTGCCACCGTCGCCGTCGGCTTGCTCATCAGGGACAATCTTATAATTTTGATTCATACACATTGCATACAGACTTCTTTTTATTGTGTAAAGCTGCTTTGCGACAATGTCAATTGTTAAAAGCGCTATATAAATAAAATTGACTTGACTTGACTTTACGGGAGTGTAGTCCAGCGGGAGGGATGCATGGTGGGTAATGCAGTCCGTGGCGCGTGCATGCAAATAAAAGACGGAAGCTGGAATATAGAGCCGAAGTTTTGTTTTGTTTTGTTTCCGGCAGTTTTAGTTGCAGTTTTAATGCGGAATCCACCCGAAAGTTTTGTATTATGCCTGACAATGCAGCAAATAAAAGCACGGACATGCACCGACCTGTTTGTCTATCTCATCACTGCACGAGCATGAACTAACGGTCTGTTACGCTGCCGCGAGCAATATTAAAAATAAAGCGGAGAAGTAACAATAGCTTGAATGGAGAAACAAAATTCCTTTTGTAACATACATGTATACAGTACAGACCAAAAGTCAAGTACAGACAAAATGGTCATCTCAAAGCTTTTATTTTTTATTGATCATACGATTTGTTTTCTTTTGTGGCATTAGACTGTAGTTTTTAGCTATTTCAGTGTGCGTAAGTGTGTCTCACGCTGTAAGGTGTAAATGTGTAAATTTAACCTAGGTAAATTAAGGATGTCTTGAAATATAATGCAATAATGCAGGTCAAATATAATACCACTGTCCATAAATAAAAAGGAATATTTAGACCTTTACGTGAAATATATTTCACTTAAATATCACAGATTAAAACAAGGAAAGAAGACGTGCTGAGCTTCAGATCATTGTGATGCGGTCAAAAGGTCTAGGAAGGAAACTGAGACATCAGTTTTCATTATTTTACAAAATCTCTATAATATAGTAAATTTATGAACTACACTTGAAGTATCAAATCCAACTTTTAAGAACTTTTAAGTCTGATTTAATTGGTACCATTAAACATTTTATTTTTATTTATTTTATGTTCTGCTGGCAAAATAAATTTTAGGCAGAGACATCTACTCAGTCTTGTTAATTCGTTTGAAAACCCCCACATCAGCGTAACCGGTTTGAAAAATGTACACCCATTGTGAATGAAAGGTGAGAAGAGGGATTACAGTAACTGGGGTTTCTGTGCATGTTCACCTCGGAGCGCGCTGTCGTGTTGTATTCAGCGAGTAGACTATATACTTGTTTGTTGCATTTCTGGGGGAGTTTTATCGATAAATCTGCTCATATCTGCACACGTGTTTATCAGCCTTTTGATCAACGACACTCACTTTCACTTTGCAAAAGGCAGTGTTTATTGTGTATATTTAAAGCACATATACACACATTCATCATGAAAGATCTGTTGTAAAACTAAATAAAAATCATGTTTGCTTCAGCATTGGAAACAATATTGTTTTAGGCTAACTTATGTATTATTCTTATGTACTTATGTACACTTTTGTATTCTTCATTGTACTTTTTGCACAAGCGCGGGCACCTTTAAATATGAACAGGAAATGATAGTGAGCAAGTAGGGACATTTTTTTTCATATAACTTAAACAGCTGAATGAACTTAAATTTACACAATAAATTAATAATTGCGTTTGGTTTAGACCTGTGCACTCATATGTAAATAGCTTTTTTTATATGGTAGTATAGACATTGAAAAAGCTATTTCATGAGTGCACACGTCATATATTTATCATATACATATCATGTATTTGTGTTTGATAAAGGTTTATTATAGTTTGTAATTTATCAGATACTTTCAAGTAAAGTAAATTTTAATTACTCTAAACACAACCCATGATTTTTTATGCTATTTTAAAACTGGGGGATAATGGATAATCAATGTTAATATTTTAACTCACCTCAAATATAAATGTCATCTGAAACATGCCTCGCAGACCTGAAAAATATATACTTATAGACAAAATGTACAATATATACAAAATGTATGATTTTACATAAACTAATGGAGAATGAATTTCAGATGATGTAATTTGTATAAACGTAAAATGAATATACTGGAGGCGCATCACCTGCAGCAGAGATTTTAGGATTTTTGCAAAATGTCCCTTTGCACCACATGGTGGTCATTTCTTGGATGACTTTAAAAGGCGACTGATTTAAATTTCCCACTGTCGTCCTGTTGCGGCGGTGAATGCGACGGTAAAACACATTCTGGTATACCTACTGTAAATGGTAAGTACGGACAAACTGCTGTTTTGATGTAAATTAAGTAAAAAAAAATAAAGAGCGTATGGTTGGATAGGCCTATGATTGGATAATTAGCATGGCATTTAAAATGTTTCAGATGGCAACACTTCTTTTACTTCTAACTGGTGCAGTGAGGTGCTGCACCACCCACTCTGGCCAGAGGAAGTATTATTGAGGTGACTCTTTGTGGCATGCTAATCTAGACGTCCTGTGTACAGGAAGGCTAGAAAAGATAGTATCGGAGCAGCTATGCTCATATCTACATAGAAATAGCATATATGAACTGTATCAGTCAGGATTTAGGCCACATCACAACACAGAGACAGCATTCATTAAAGTAGTAAATGACCTCCTATTGGCTTCTGATCAGGAGCCCTCTCCTGGCTCGGATCCTATTTGACTGATCATTATCAGTATGTAGATTTAAATGGTGATTATTCTGCATGTTCTCTAGTGGAGTTTGATGTTCGATAGGGTTTGGTTTTAGGCCTGCTGCTTTTTTCCTTTTACATGCTTCCTTTGGGCAACATAATCTGTAAGCATGATATTAGTTTTCATTGTTATGGTATTGTTACACAGTTATACGTCTCAGCAAAACCAGATGAGAAAAACCAGCATTCTAAAGTTGAGAAATGCGTAAAGGATATAAGATACTGGATGCTAAATAACTTCCTTCTGCTTAATCCTTATAAGCCAGAAGTTCTAGTCATAGGACCGCATGGAGCTAGAAGCAAGGTTTTAGATCACACTGTAACTTTAGATGGCCTTTCTGTTCTATCTAGTGCAACAGTAAAAGACCTTGGTGTGATTATAGATTCTAGTCTTTCATGTGAAGCGCATGTAGACAATATCACCAGGATAGCATTCTTTCACCTTAGAAAGTTAAGGAATATATTGTCACTAAACGATGCAGAAAAACCTCTAGGTTGAACTATTGTAATGCCTTACTGTCTGTTTGTTCAACTAGGTGCATGAACAAGCTTCAATTAGTTCAGAATGCAGCAGCGAGAGTCCTCACTAGAACCAGAAGATACGAGAACATCACCCTTATCTTATCTTCACTCCATTGGCTCCCTGTGAAATTTCGCATCGATTTAAAAAAACTTAAAAAAAAAAAAAAAACTTTTAACATATAAAGCATTAAGTGGTCTCACGCCGCAGTATCTGAGTGAACTGCTAGTGTCTTATGATCCGCCACGACTACTTCAAAGGATGCAGGCTGCTTGTCAGTACCGCATATTATAAAAACTACAGCAGGGAGCAGAGTTTTTTTTACTTACAAAGCCCAAAAGTTATGGAATAGCCTTCCAAATAGTGTTCAGGACTCAGACACAGTCTCAGTGTTTAAGTCTAGGGTAAAACTTATTTCAAACCTATTTCTACCTATTCCTACAAGCATTTTTGTAAATAGATTTGCCTTAGGTAAAGGCGCAGATCTGGGGGACTCATGGACATAAAGTATTATGGTGAACTGGTATGTTTAGATGTCTTCCCCACTCTCATTCATCACTCAGGTTTGTTGATGGTGAGGTGATTGGTTGCTTTACATCTCAGGGAGCCCTCATGTCTGTGTTTCCTTCCGGCTCTCTCTTTTAGTTATGCTGATATAGTGAGTCCCTGCTTGCACTCTATACTAAATATACATTCACCTTATATATTATGTGACTGTGACCATACCTAACTGTTATTTCTCCTCTTCTGCTCTCCCCTCTCATGTTCTCTCTCCACCTGTTTCTCTTTCCCTCGCTCTGCCGAGCTACACATGTCGTTCCTGAGCTGCCAGGGATCCAGACCCCCTCTGCCCTCTGGGCCTGTCTGACTCATCCTGGTGCCCCGCTTCTGGTTGGAGATCTCGTCACAAGGATGCCCCATGTGTCTCTTTGGGATGCGTCCAGTGTCTGTTTAGACTCTACCATTGTGACGGCGGGCTCAGAGCCAGCACTCTACAAGGCACTATCACTTCTCACTTGAAAGAGAGACCGCGCACCTTTAGCACCATGGACAACTACGCATGGGCGGGGCACCGAAAGCCAAAGCGGCTGGTCGCTCATGATCATCAACCCTCCCGCAGTCGACGCCTGTCTATAAAAGGCTCGCGGCCGAAGCCCTCGGTGAGTAGGATCCAACTGATGTAACGCCTGTTTCCTCTTTCCCCCCCTCAGACTCGGATCACCCTGAAGGAAAATCCACTCACCGAAGATTTCCGCGGAAGGACCAAACCTGCACCGCGACAGCCTCCCCGGCTTTCCTGAGATGCAGCGCGCCGCATCCAAAGGGACCCGACACTTCACTCTCCCATGGAGGCTGCATCTTCTGCACCTCCCCGCTCTCCTCGCCCCCGAGCACTCCAAGCCTCTAGCACCATGTGTGTAAACGTGAGTGTGTGTGTCTGTGTGACCACGTGATTGCGCCTAGTAAAATTGAAAGTAAAACAAATAAACGTAAATGAAGAGCACTGCATACCACCTAACCGTGTCTGCTGTCGTCTGTGTTTTCTCTGTGTTACCTGGTCTGGCGACAACCATGAAGACAGTTCTGGCCTTGATTGATGTTGACAGGCTCTGAGGACTTGACTTGGCTGCAGTCTCTTGATAGTTCAGGACTGAAATTTCCTACAAGTCTACCTGAGCCTCCAAAAACTACCTGGACTCCATATTAACATCAATTAACATCAACTGTTATAGTGAACTGCCTGCCACCTCAGATCAATTCCTGCTTTGTCGCCTTGCACCTCCAGGGTCCGGGTTCGATCCCCGGCCAGGCTCGATTCCCATCTCTGACATGTAGGTTAGGTTAATTGGTATTCCCAAATTGCCTGTAGTGTGTGAATGAGTGTGTGAGTGTGTGTATGTCTGTGTGCCCTGCGATGGATTGGCACCCTGTCCAGGGTGTATCCTGCCTCGTGCCCTAAGTCTCCTGGGATAGGCTCCAGGCTCCCCGCGACCCTAAATACAGGATTAAGCAGTAATGACGATGAGTGAGAGTGAGTGAGTGAATGCATGGCATGAATCATATGGACTCCAGTGCTCTGCAAGGAAGTTCTGGATCCTGAAACATAACAATATGTTTAAAATTTAAATGGGCCTGAAAATCTTTTGTCAGCACCACAGATTCTCTGTCCATCACTGGCATTCTTCAATCACCAACAATGACCAATTACAAACCTCAAAAGGGGTCACAACACCCTAACATTGTGGCATAAAAAGTTGCTCATACATATGCTTATGAAAAGCATTACACTGTCATGTAATTTTCTATCAGATAGCAAACATAGGACTAAGAATATGACTCATATGACATTAATGGAACATTAAATACATAATATGAGAGTGAAGGTTGTGGTCCATTTTCTGTATTTTTTACACCTAAAATTTCAAATAGTATGTGTTAGTTCAGACCTTTGGCCATCTCCTGTCTGCTTAGAAGTTACTCGTTAATAATAGTAACAAATTATATTCCATTAAAGATTAGAAGATGAAAACAGACCAATTTCCTTCACATTTATCTATTATAGGAATGTCTTCCCATTAAAATCAGACTGGTGATTGATAAATAAAAGATAAAATGGTTGGAATTAATATATATAATATATATAACAGAGTGAATATATATTTTATATACCACCACATGATATTTTGTAACATTTACTGCTATTCATGTCAATTGAAAATTTTAATTTAATAACTTTAAAAACTGTAATAGCTAATAATGGTCATTCTTTCGCCAGACTCTTTGTTCAAACATTTGTCCTGAATGTTTTGCAATGGCAGAAAACTTACAGGAACAGCTTGACAAGGTGCTAAGTCTTTGAACTTCACCATAGCAATTTGTTTTTCTTTTGGTACTAAGTTTTAAATATTGGGGAGCTACTACCATACCACTTCCAGTTACACTACAATAGAAACAATAACGTTTACGAAAAATCCTGCCATTTACAGTCCTACTGTTTTGACCTTTAAGTTTTTTATACAGCAGGAAATTAATTAATAGCTGATAAATCTCCAGGACCGGGAAATGAACCCTATAGGTAATAATTGTCCCATTTGACAGTGTTTGGTTCAGGGTTAAGCTCTCGTGAGCATGCACAATTGCTGCGCGAGGGAACCCGGATGATGAGTCGGGTCATGTGATAGAACAAAAAAGAGGAACTGGCAAACAGGTCGGGGTGGAGAGATGATGAGAAGGCAGCACTGCATTTGCATTAGAGAGTGATTGCTGTGCCCAGTGGATTACTTTCCCATTGTGGATTTCCCTTGGCTGGACCCCTTCAATACACCTCTTTATCCGTTTTCGTGCTCATACCTCATACCTGTGAGACCGAGCCACCTCTCCCGCCAATCACCCTCAAACACAGCCAATATCAACATCGATTTTGGACATTGTACTCCATACATACACACACACAATCTTATATTTGTATATATTTTGTAAATATTGTTTTTGGTGCATCTGGTTTGTTTGTTTGCCACTTAATACACTTTGGGATTTGTTTTGACTTGTTGTCGTGCGTCATTTCTCTTGTTTCTAAGCCTACGCCACACTGGAAGTTAGACCCCGTTTTAGTGTAACTAAGTTTTATAAAAAGCTGAACGTTACATACTGGTGGCCCGTACGTACGGGGAATCTGTTTGTGTGTATTTTCCCGTGTGGGGTGTCTTTGCAGAGCAAGATGGCATCAAGCTAATTGTACTCCATACATACACACACACACACAATCTTATATTTGTCTATATTTTGTAAATATTGTTTTTTTTTTGGTGCACCTGGTTTGTTTGCTTGTCACTTAATATACTTTGGGATTTGTTTTGACTTGTTGTCGTGCGTCATTTATTGTTCCGCTAAGCCAATGCCACACTGGAAGTTAGATCCTAGACCACGTTTTAATGTAATTAAGTTTTATAAAAAGCTGAACAAGTTGGATTCAAAACCTCAGCAAAGCTATGGTATTAATATTAATTAATTAATGGCTGTTGTATGCATTTCATACAATATGTATGAATTCATATTCTTTCACACTAAGCCAAAATGAAGTAATGCACTTTACTGCATTTTTTTTCAGAAGAAGACCTTTTCCCAGCCTCCGCTAGTCATTGGGTTGCCCACACTTTATCAACACAGCTTTGTAAATGTCAAATTGCAATGCCTTTTATTTGAACTGATATCACCCTGTGATATGTGACCATGTGCTGGGAGTAAAAAGGAAAAGTGTTTCACCTTTATGTGTGCTCCTCTTAATGTGATTTGCTGGGCAAATTGTGTTATTAATCTTTTTTACCTTGACAGTGTGAGTGAGAGGTGGTGAAAATAAGAAGGAAAAAAAAGCTGTGGGCACCCAGATCTCTTTGTGATCAAAGACTCTCTTCCTTTAGGGTAAGCATTTATTACTTCAGGGCTGCCCAGCAAAGCTGGAGGCAGTCACTTCACAGGGTCATAAATGTCATCTCCATTTGACATATGGTTGACAAATAAACCCTAGCTGTAGTGGCCTCTGTATATCTTCTGTCTCACGCTTCCTCTAGAGGTGAACATTCAGACATATGGGAGCAGGAGAGGATGAATATCCACTACCCGAAGATCCGATTTTGTCTTTTAGCCACTGCATGTAATATTAAAATAAAAGGGGAAGGTGAATTCTTGTGCCACAGGCTGATTGTAGGGATTGGCAGGCCACCTCAAAGAGGGCCTCTGGAAGAGGAAGAGATAGTACACGACATCAGCAAATAAAGAGAGAAATGGTTGCTCTTTCCCAACTCAGATGGTGCAGCTCTACCTGTACAGTGCTTGCTATAGATAAAGGTATGAATGGGTATGCAAGACATGGGATGTTTGGTTTCAAATGAAAGCTCTGTATATTCAATGAACGTTGATGTGCACGAAATCTTAGTCATATGAACCAGACTCATGTTGATACACTTTACCTAAATTACTAAAACTCCACTGAGATGGCCTCCCACATGACAGAGCAAACCACAGGTTAAATGTATGCACGAAAAAGAGAAACCATGCGGGGCGTGACTACTCCCACAACCATCTCTGATTGGAACAAATGGCTGTGGGACAGACCTTCACGGTGAGATTAAAAACCTAAGGTCTGAGCAGTCTAGGTACGTTTTTGAACGTCACGCCGTCTGAAGGAAGCAAGCGGACGCCTTTCTAACTTCTGACCTGCGCCACTCAGCGATCGAAGACTCCGCTCTCCTCGACACGCAAAGAAACTTTGTGCAAGAGACCTGCAGAAAAAGTCTCAGAGCATCATCATCGTTAACCAGGTAAACAAAATGCTGCCAAGTGCTTTCCCGAAAGACATCACCTCAACTCAGCACACCGACCAATCAGCAACGCCGCGTTTCCCTTCGCTGAAGGCGAACCAACGAGAACAACTGTAAAACAAACAATGCAAGTAAAACAAACAAAGCTTCATACCTTGCTGGAAGTGGTGTGCGATTCATAACTAAACCATAAGATTAAACCCAAGGCTCTGCTCTTGTGACTTTCTCAGGTCTAGTAAACATTACTAGAAGAACTCTAACTTTGACCCTCTAAACTGTTTAACTGTATGTGTGTGTGTTTGTGTGTGTGTGAATGATTAAAATAGTGTAGTTTTATGTAACATAGATTAGTTCAAAAAATTCTTGCTTCTTTATAAAGAACTGTTGTCTTGGTCATGTATTTTAAAGTTTAAAGTTTAAACATTTTGCCCAGATCATACGTTACCTTGCTCATAATTGCTAAATACTAGATTTTGTGTTATCATCGGTGGCCACGTGATAAGAAGAAATGGTAAGATACACTAAATTGTGCTAAACGCTGGACGGGTAGTCGATAAAGTGTACTCTATAAATTTTAATTCAATTCAATAACATTAACCCGAATCCTTAAAGATTTGATTCACCTCTAATCCAGAGTTGAAACCCTACATGATCCACAGGAAATGTTACCATGGTACATGTACCAGAGTAGTTGAATGTACTTATTTGCTGATAGAGTACATAATACATTATGTACTCTAATAAATAAAAACATTATGGTACTACTATGGTACATAATTTGATGTACCAAAACATGTACTAAAATTTGATTAAATTCTATTTAATTTGTATAGGACATTTAACAATTGTCATTGCTAAGCAGCTTTATACAATCAAAAGAAATTATGGTTAACTTTGAAACTGGAGGTTTAGGTAGACTGTAGGAAATTCTAGTCCTGAACTATCAAGCGAATGCAGTCACAAGTCTTCAGAAAACAGCTATCAGCATAAGCTGAGGCCAGGACCATCTACATTGTAAAATGGAACAGTCCCCAGCCACCACACACATCCCAAGTAGACCACACGGGGCATCCATATGATGAGATCTCCCACCAGAAGCCGGGCATCACGATGAGTCAGACAGGTCCAGAGGGCAGGAGACAGCTCAGGAGCGACATGTGTAGCTAGATAAAAAGACAGGGAGAAGGAGAGAGAGTGAGAGAGAGAGAAGAGGAGAAAGCAGAAGAGAAGGAGAGAAAACACTTAAGTATGATCACTGTCACATTGTAGCGCAGCCACATAATTGGGGGGTTTATATAGGCACCTAAAGGGGGTAAAGAAAGATAAAACCGCCGGGCCGTATAAACCGACCCCAATATGGTTTATTGTGTTCCAAAGACTGTTTTGGTTTCGGGTTTAAGCTCTCGCAAGCATGTGCAATCGCCGCGCTAGGGGACCCGGATGTTGCACCGCGTCACGTGACCCAGTATAAAAGAGGAACCGGCAAATATGTCGAGAGGGAGAGAGGAGAATATATCTGTTTCAGAGAGTGTGAGATTGATTGTCGCGACCAGTGGATTATTTTCCCTTGCTGGATTTATCTTTACTGGACCACATCAATACCCCTCCTTTTCCGTTTTCGAGCTCCCGGATTTAACATCTTATACCGGTGAGACCAAACCATCTCTCCCGCCACTCACCTACACACACTCGCAATAACAACCCGGACTTTGGACATTGCTTTACATACATACATACGCACACACACTCCATACATTTGTATATTTTGTATATTTATTTGTACATATTGTTATTTTGTTTGGTGCACCTTTTTGTTTATTATTGCACTTAATACACATTGGGTTTATTTTTGAATCGTTGTGTTGCATCATTTCTTGTTCCGCTCGGCCTACACCGTACCGGAAGTAGATTCTAAGATCCCGTTTTGTGTAACTGAGTTTAACAACAAAGCTGAACGTTACAACATAATGCAAAAGGTGAATGTATATGTAGTGCAGAGTGCAAGCAGGGACTCCAGCAGGACTAACTATCATAGCTTAACTAAATGGGTTTTTAGCCTAGACTTAAACACTGAGACTGGGTCTGAGTCCCGAACATCAATTAGAAGGCTATTCCATAACTTTAAAAAAAAAGGGGGTTATCCCCAATTGGGTAACACTTTATAATAATTGCACACTATGAAGCATTAGTTAAGCATGACTTAATACTTAGTTCATCATTTAGAAAGCATAGATTCTGCTTTAATTGGCATTAGCAACCACTTTATAAATGCTTTAGTACTGATCACAAAGCATGTCTATAATGTCTTTGATAATTGCATTTACAATGCTTTATTAATTCATATTTTTTTAAAGAAGTATTAAATTACATATAAACCAGTTATTGAGAGGTTGTGAGTGGCTCATAAGATCATTTACAAAGTGTAAGTAAATAACTAATAAACTATTTAAATGTACACCTAATTGTTTAGACATACTGATACTGTGTTAACAAATGCTTTATAAACACATATCCCTGATATAAATCATGATTTATTCACGTAGTTAAAAATCATTTGGTACTTGCTAGTTAACTATTGTTGTGAGCTAATCTAAAGTGAGGACTATTTATGTTGTGTAAAGCATTTACAAAGGAGATTTAAAGGCTCAGTTATAGTCTCAGATGAAAAAAGGAAACAGCACAGATTGATACAGAACATACAAATATTTATTACAAAGAATGTAACTTCAACTTAATGCTTGATATAACATAGAAAAATTAAACTCTATCCCATATTTTAAAAAACTACCAAATTAAAAATAGCAAAAATGTTTCTTGCAAACGTAAACATGGTCATAAAAAAGTGCAACAAAAATTCCACATAAAATGTTTCAGATTGGCAAAATCCAATTCAAATCTACATTTCAAACGCATCAAAAATATATGATGTTTAACTTTGAAAAAAGGTTTCTTGCAATGGTTAACTTGGCTGAGTAAGAATTCAATGCAAACTATGAGTCTAAAAGATTGCAAAACTGTAAACTTCCAAAAACTCTAGAATAAAATTAAAATAAAGGTCAGCAATCTGATATAAAAAATATTATTCGATAAAATGTGAATAATGCGAAAAAAAAATAGTCCAGTTCCAACTCTGGTTCACAGAAGTGCCAAAATACAACAAATAGAATCTGAATAAATAAAACAATAATATAGTAAAATTTAATTCGAAAACCTGAATACGAACTTTGAAACATTAGAGAACAGTTGTGCATATAGTGGATGAGTTTTTACTCATTGTACAATGTTAATGTGAACTCAGTTCACTTTTTTTTTTAAAGGCAGCAGCTTTCCAGAAGCCTTAAAGGTTTTGATGGTGTCTCCTATAGTTGGATCCTCCCGAATTGCAGCACCACACTGTGTGGCAAACACACCAAATTTAACTTGACTGCTGTAGTTTTTAAGGAGTTCCTGATACTTGACCGGTGCGACAATGTACAGCTCTGCTATTGGAGCAGTGACCACCACTGTGTTCCAGTCCACCCCAACGTGCCTGAAAGCAGCTGACATGATCCCTTCTTTACTAACGTGCTGAAGAATTTTCTTGCATCGGGCCACAACTTGCTGTGGGTTTTGAGCTGTAATTTAGAAAAAAAATATTAGCATTTGGTTTTAATATTCTCGCTCATTCTTTGACTGAAGCATTGTTTTTTATCTACAGTACGGTATGATACATTCAACAAAGTCTACAAAAGTTCAGAGCAGATTTATTAGTTTTTTTTCTTTAAAGTACTTCAGCTAACCAAAGAATATTCCTCTTAGGGGTAGTTGATGTAGTTTGCTGTACCTTCTTCCAGAATTAAGTGATCATGCAGAAAGAACCAGCCAATAGAGAAACACTTATACAGCAGTCATAAGCAGTGGCATACAGTTCCTAAAACACTGTTAGTGGAAAGGCTGAAAATAGGATTCTAACCTCTCTGACATGTCTTTGCTTCCATTTTCTTTGACTTCTTCCCATACTTTTTCCCTTTGGTCTTCATTTTCATCCTCTTCTTCTTCTTTTTCTTCTTCCTGTCCCCATCTGATGAGGATGAATTAGATGAGGAGTCAGACATAATATCAGAGGAAGATTCAAATGAGCTGTCACTAGAGGAATCTGAAGACAAGGGTGTTGCCTGGGTGGAACCTGTGGCTTCTCTTCTCAGAGCTGTTAAAATGAATACAAATACATACATAAGGTTCACAGCCTCAGCAATATCACACAGAACCACAAAGATAAAGTCACATAATGAGACAACTGTACTATCATTTAAATAGATGTTGTGTGATGGGTGACTTACCTGATGCCAGTTGCTCTTTTAGATAGTCTCTCTACTACCGGGTCCGGACGCCTTTTCGCCTCAGGGTTCTCCATGGAATATATGCGCGACTTTTGTATTCCTCCCATCCGCTGATGACATTTAAAAGTGTGAGGTAAACTTTGTCCAACGTTGATTACGTAAGAAAGCAGGAGCGCTATTTCTCAAACCAACTCACAAACTACCTGGACGTCAGTATATATTCAAGCCTTCTACAGCAATTATTTTATTTTATTTTGTTTAAAATGAGCAGATTAAACCGGCTAGAGAAGCTTATTAATGAGTGCAACTCTGTCAAAAACACTCTGAAGCTGATCAAGTGGCTTCAAAAAATTAAACTGCAAAAAAAAAAATCTCACCATTTGGTAGTGTATTTTGTTAATTTTTGTCAATGTTTATATGGGATTGCAGAGTTAAATTTTTCTATTTTATATCAAGTATTAAGTTGAAGTTACATTCTTTGTAATAAATATTTGTATGTCCTGTATCAATCTGTGCTGTTTCCTTTTTTCATCTGAGACTATAACTGAGCCTTTAAATCTCCTTTGTAAATGCTTTACACAACATAAATAGTCCTCACTTTAGATTAGCTCACAACAATAGTTAACTAGCAAGTACCAAATGATTTTTAACTACGTGAATAAATCATGATTTATATCAGGGATATGTGTTTATAAAGCATTTGTTAACACAGTATCAGTATGTCTAAACAATTAGGTGTACATTTAAATAGTTTATTAGTTATTTACTTACACTTTGTAAATGATCTTATGAGCCACTCACAACCTCTCAATAACTGGTTTATATGTAATTTAATACTTCTTTAAAAATATGAATTAATAAAGCATTGTAAATGCAATTATCAAAGACATTATAGACATGCTTTGTGATCAGTACTAAAGCATTTATAAAGTGGTTGCTAATGCCAATTAATGCGGAAGCTATGCTTTCTAAATGATGAACTAAATATTAAGTCATGCTTAACTAATGCTTCATAGTGTGCAGTTATTATAAAGTGTTACCAGTATGTTTATTGAAATTAATTTCATGTTCCTTTATTTTTGTCCCTCTATTAATTTTAATCGTTTCTGTCACTTATCTGAATTATTTTTTATTCAGCATATTGGAGGACTTATTATGAAACATCTATGTATTAAATTTGATGAAGCTTGGAAGCAAATATGCGCTATGCTCTTACTCTTAAATAAATAAATAAATAAAATAACTGCAGTTTTACTGCAGTAATACTGCAATAACTACTGCAATAACTACTACAGTAAAAATGCAATAACTACTGTAGTAATACTGCAATAACTATTGCTATAATACTACAACAACTACTGCAATAATACTGCAATAACTACTGCACTGATACTGCAGAAATCCTGCAATAACTAATGCAATATTTACTTCAGTAATACTGCAATAACTACTACAGTAATACTGCATTAACTACTGCAGTAATACTGCAAAAAACACTTCAATAACTGATTATTACCTGACTAGCTCTCATCAAAACAGTTCTTGACAGTTTTATTGCTTTTTTATGACCTTTTAATGACCTTTTTATAACCTTTACAATGACATTAGGATGACCTTTAGGATTTTTATGGTCTAGAGGATTGATAAAAAGGGGGGTGTAACGATGCTTATGCATTAGACATTGTTCCATTTATTTGTTGTAAGAAGTTGATTGTTGAGTGTTTTGTGTTTTCTTTTATTATTATTATTATTATTATTTTTTTTTTTTTATTATTATTATTATTATTATTTATTTTTTTTTTAATTATTATTATTATCGGGGAAAATTAATGTTTCTGAGGGGATAATTTCGGAGGTGCCTTTGAAGGCTGTTTGAGTTTCAGACTCATAAACCTATAAACGTTTATGAGTCGTCTTTAACTAGAGCTCTAACTAGAGAACTAAACGTGTTATGTTTTTGCGTCAAACTCAGCGACCACCATGCACTGTAAAAAATCCAACTAGCAAAATGTTGGCATAATGAGTATTTATTAGTAATCTGGACAATAAGACATGAAAAAGCTGACTGAACTAGTGAAAACAAGTTCATTAAAAAATCGCTGGGTAAAATAAGGTTTAATTACTGAACAGACTTTCTAATGCAAGTCAACACGCACAGAAGTTGGTTCTGAAATTGGCGCATGCGCGTTGGGTGCAGCAGGTATTTTGAACATCATCTGGATTAGTATTCCGTTTCTCCACCTCACAACGGACAACTTCTTTTAAACTTTGGTAAGTGCATATATTTATATCGAAGTCTTTTGTAGAAATTGTCTTAACATAAATGAGCGTTATTATATGGTGCTCTTTGTGAAGTACATATAGCTTGGTGCAGTTGTTTATTTAATGTGAGACAGTGAGAAAGATGCAAGTCTTCCTCTAACCTGAGTTCCTACAAACAATATATTTTGTATTATTTTGAGTTTACTACATTTATTTGTTATGCATTACAGGTGTTGTATATTATAAAGTATATTTAATTATATTAGAAATATTAAATTTAGAATGGAATATTATTTAATTATTATTTACAGCACATTATTATTTTGTCTATATCCCTGCATGTGTGATATTTGATTTATTGGTTATGTTGCTTATGCTAAAAGGAACTGACAATTTACCTGCCTGGGGTTTCCCATGGGACAGGTGAGAGTGTGACACGGTGTGAGAGAAGCACATGAGATCAGTTTGTGTACTGTCTTGCCATTTGGTTTAATAAAATAAGTTGTTGCAAACATAACTGTATCCCACTTATTACCCACAGCCAAAGAGACTGGAGAAGAGTAAGACAAGTCTAGAAAGTCCTGGATAAACACATTTCCAGACTTCATCACAAGACCTCAAACTTTGCCATTTCATGTAAGTAAACATTTACCATGCAGTATTTTTTAATGATTTTAAGAACAAAGTATGAAGTTAGGGCAAAAAAAATAATGCTTGTTATACCTTACTAGTTCACTTTTTTATGTAAGACTATTCATACCCCCCCCCCATTCCATTAAATATAATGAAAAAAAAGTAAAAAGACTATTTAATATTTCCTTGCAAACCTATAATTGGTCAGACTAGTTTCAAAAGTTTGAGATCTGTATTATTTTTTTTGTTTTTAAAAGAGTTTTATGTTAATCAATGCTACACTTATTTGATCAATATAAAATACTACATTTATTTAATATAGTAAAACTGGAATAATGTGAAATAATGTTAGACTTCAAAATTTCTGTTTTCTACTGGAATGTACTGTACGTAAAACTGTAATTTGTTGCTATGAAATTAACCTGAATGTTCTGCATCATTACTTAAGTATTTAGTGTCACATGGTCTTCAGAAATCCCTCTAATATGAGGATCTGATCATGGGAAAATTTCTTGATATTTTTGTATAGAGAGTTATAGCTTTTTTGCCAATTTTAATATAAGAATGTTGGCCTATAAAAATGCCTAATATTGTCATTCAGTCCTGGGGGGAAAAGTTATTGTTTCCACAAAACTCAATAAATGTTTCTTGATCATTATGAATGAATTAAAGAAATAGTGATTTCTGAGGAGCGGCATGGTGGTGTAGTGGTCGCCTTGCACTGCCAGGGTCCGGGTTCGATCCCCGGCCAGGCTCGATTCCCGTCTCTGTGTGCATGGAGTTTGCATGTTCTCCCCGTGCTTGGTGGGTTTCCTCCGGGTACTCAGGTTTCCTCCCACAGTCCAAAGACATGTAGGGTAGGCTAATTGGCGTTCCCAAATTGCCCGTAGTGTGTAAATGAGTGAGTGTATGTGTGTGTGTCTGTGCCCTGCGATGGATTGTCACCCTGTCCAGGGTGTACCCTGCCATGTGCCCCAAGTCTCCTGGGATAGGCTCCAGGCTCCCCGTGACCCTGAGTGATTTCTGAGGATCATGTGACACTGAAGACTGGAGTAATGATGCAGAAAATACAGCTTTACATCACAGTGTCACATCTGTACCACCGCGGTACAACCAAGATCTGGCTCGCCGGATTACTGAGCCGCCTCTTTGTCTCCCCCTGCTGTGTCTGCGTATGTATTGCACAATTAGCACTTCATCAAGTTCACCTGTGTCCCCCTTGTGTGTCTACTATATATGCCAGCCCCCTGCATCTGCATCCACTTATTCGGGAGACAAGGCGACATGACAGATGAACAGACCCTCCCAGATGCAGCAGGGATACCTCTCCCCGACGAAGACCCGCCGCTGCAGCAGTATCTCCGCAGCCAGCAGCGCGAGATTGATAGCTTGGCATGAGCCGTGCACGACCTCGCGTTCAGCGTGAGTCGGCTCGTGTCGGCTCGAGCTCCCGCCTCCTCTCCTCCCCGACGTCCCGAAGTTGCGGCACCACGTCCCGCACCCCCAAAAAGGTACGCGGGGAATCCTGAGGGGTGTAAGCGATTTCTGCTGGCCTGTGAGCTGTACTTGGCAGAATTTCCTGACCTGTCCGAGCACCAACAAGTCACCTTTGTCACACAACAGCTCACAGGGTCAGCCATGGACTGGGCCACCGCCGTTTGGAGCACCGGGGGCGGAGTCACAACAAGCTATGCCCGGTTCATTGAGGCCCTTCGCGCGGTCTTTGATCACCCCGACCCGGGCAAATCCGGAGAGCAGCAATTGCTGCAGTTATGCCAGGGAAGTGGGACGGTTGCCGATTATGCAGTAAAGTTCCGAGTTCTCGCTGCAGAAAGTGGTTGGTGCGAGGCCAGTCTTCTTGCCAGGTTCCGGGATGGTCTCCAAGCAGACATACAACTGGAATTAGCCTGTCGAGACACCGGGATGTCATTGACGGAAGTGATCGACCTGGCAATCAAGCTGGATTAGCACCTAAGAGGCCAGCGACGAAACCCCTCAGCTAAGCAGCAAAGAAGACGGGCTGTGATCGGCCCCCGTAGTTCACTGCATGCAGAACCGCGCGAAGGAGTCCCCCCAGAGGCTATGGATGTGGACACCTCCCATCTATTGCAAAAGGAGAGGAAACAGAGACTGGCAGCGGGACTGTGTCTGTACTTTGGGGGGGGGGGGAACCACCGTATCAGCGGATGTCCATTACTTCATGTAAACCCAGCACCTCACACTACTCCACCCACACCCCTTCGCACATACCACCCTTTTTGTATACCTGCACAACTTTCGTTTGATAACCATACCTTGTCTGTTTTTCCCCTCATAGATTCCGGGGCGGCTGGCAACTTCATCTCTTCTACTGTCATTTCCACGCTGCGAGCTCCTGTCGAAGCTTCCATACCCGATAACAATAAAAGCTCTGGATGGTCGGCAACTTGTACAGTCATCTATTGAAAGTATGTCAGCGCCCCTACGGTTAACTTTTCCCGGTCATACTGAGGAATTAAAATTTTTTGTGCTTCCTCAGTTAGATCAGTCCGTCGTGTTGGCTCTCCCCTGGCTCAACGTCCACAATCCCAATTTTGATTGGTCACGTTCTCGCATTGTATCTTGGTCCCCTAGATGCGCTAGATTATGTATACCGTCGGTTTTAACAGTCCAAACCAAGAACATTGAGAGTCCACGCGCCCAAGTGTCCGACACAATATCATCCGAGTATTCGCGGTTTAAAGATGTGTTTAGTGTCAGGGCAGCTGCACGACTTCCCCCTCATCGTCTGTGGGACTGCGCGATAGAGCTTTTGCCGGGGAAAACACCGCCTTGCGCGCGTATTTATCCATTGTCCATGGAAGAGACACGGGCCATGGAGGAATACGTGAGCGAGGCTCTTCAGCAGGGGCTCATCAGTAGGTCCACGTCGCCAGCCTCAGGGTTTTTTTTTTTAGAGAGAAAAAAGGCAGGGGTTTACATCCATGTATAGATTACCGTGGGCTCAATGCGGTAACCGTAAAGTATAAGCACCCGCTGCCCCTGGTACCGACCGCTCCGAGGCGCTTCCATATTCACAAAACTCGACCTCCGCAGCGCTTACAATCTCGTTCGTGTGCGAAGTGGTGATGAATGGAAGACTGCGTTTAGTACAACTTCTAGGCATTACCAATTATGTGATGGCTTATGGGTTGGTAAACGCATCTGCGGTGTTTCAGGGGTTCATGAATGACGTGTTTCGGGATATGTTTAACCGTTATGTGATAGTTTACTTGGATGATATCTTGGTATACTCACGGTCATATGCTGAACACGTTCGTCATGTGTCCGCCGTCCTTCATCGCCTGCGCAAACACGGGCTCTATGCGAAGGCGGAGAAATGTGAATTCCATCAGTCGGAGATCGCATTTCTCGGGTATCGCATAGGGCCACAGGGGGTCGGGATGGAGGCGACCAAGGTCTCGGCGGTGGAACAATGGCCGGAATCGAAGTCAGTAAAGGTGCTACAGAGTTTTCTTGGGTTTGCGAACTTTTATAGACGCTTTATTCGAAACTTCAGTTTAATGGCTGAACCGCTCACCTCGTTATTAAAAGGGAAACCGAAACTATTAAAAGATTTTTCGTCGGAAGCGCGCACGGCTTTTATGCGTCTGAAGAGGGCATTTACCACCGCCCCCCTGTTAAAGCTTCCGGACCCGGAAAAGCCATTTATCGCCTCAGAGGTCGGGATCGGAGCGGTGCTGTCACAGCGTCACGGCCACCCAGGAAAACTCCACCCTTGTGCTTTCTTTTCTAGGAAATTGAGCCCTGCTGAGCGCAACTACGATATCGGCAACCGAGAACTGCTAGCAGAAAAAAGCGGCGTTAGAGGAGTGGCGGCACTGGCTGGAGGGAGCTAGACACCCGTTTACGGTACTAACTGACCACCAAAATCTCGAGTATATCCAGCATGCTAAAAGACTTAACCCTCGCCAAGCCCGCTGGGCGCTGTTCTTTACGCGTTTTGATTTTAAAATCACATATCGCCCCGGTTCAAAAAATAAAAAAGCAGATGCGCTCTCTCGCTATTATCCCACACCACAACCCACAACTAATCCTGAAACCATCATTCCTGACACTATTATAGTAGCGCCTATAACTTGGGATCTCGAAGCGGAGATCGCCCGAGCAGCTCGTTCCGATCCCACACCTAGCAATTGTCCGCCACATCGACAGTACGCCGGTTCTGGTGGCCTAAGATGCGAGAGACGGTAAGAACGGTGGTTATGTCTTGTGCAGTGTGTGCTAAAACCAAAGATCCGCGTACTCAACTCGCTGGGAAATTAATTCCCCTGCCGATACCGAACAGACCGTGGTCTCACATAGCTGTAGACTTCGTAACGTATCTGCCGGTATCTCAAGGGTACGCAATGATTTTGGTGGTAGTTGACCGATTCTCGAAGGGATGTCGTTTTATTCCGTTTAGCTCTCTTCCGTCAGCCCTCCAGGTAGCAGAAAGTTTATTCGAAAATGTTTTTCACTACTATGGCATTCTGGAGGATATCGTTTCCGATCGTGGTGCCCAATTTATTGCCAGGGTCTGGAAAGCTTTTTTCCAGAAATTGGGGACCACTGTTAGTCTAACGTCGGGCTATCACTCTGAGTCTAACGGACAGGCAGAGCGGACTGTACAAGAACTCGGGAGATACCTCCGTGCATACTGTAGTAGTCGACAAAATGAATGGGCTGACTGCTTATTCTGGGCGGAGTACGCGCAAAACTCGCTACGTCACTCCGCTACCGGCCTAACGCCGTTTCAGTGTGTGCTGGGCCACCAGCCTCCGCTCTGCCCATGGGATGCCACTCCCACCGATGTACCCATGGTGGATCAGTGGTTTGGAAGAGCGGAGACAGTATGGGAAGATGCACATGCTAAGATCTCCCAAGCAGTTCGTCGATTCAAAAAATATGCCGATAGACGACGAAGGGAAAGCACCGCGACTCCCAGGTCGACTCGCCCGCCGGCAATCCCATCAGTTTGGTGGGTCCCAGCTACCTCCGGTAGCAATTAGAAATTCATCAAGTTTACCTGTGTCCCCCTTGTGTGTCTACTATATATGCCAGCCGCTCCCATAAGCCCTTGTCTGTTCACCATCTTCCTATGTCAAGAAAGGCTCTCTATGTGTGTATGTGCATACTCTCGTATCTCTTCCACTCAGGACTGGGCTGTGGCTGTCGAGGCGCACCCGGGGAGGGTGCCATTCCGGATCTGAACAAGGTCAAGTTCACGGCTCTGTCGCACAACGGTGCATGAGGATTTAGTACGCCGGCTCGGCGCCATTTAGTGACTTCAACACTTTGTGACTCTACGTGCCCGCTCGCAGCTCCAGCCAGGAGTTTCTTTGTTTTTGGTTTAAGTTCTGTTTCGTTTGTGTTCACGAGAGCCTGAAATAAAGATTTCTGTTGAAAGAACGAACCCCCTGCATCTGCATCCACTTATTCGGGAGACAAGGCGACATGACACACAGCAATAAATAAAACAATTTAAATACATTCCAATAGGAAAAAGAGCTGTTTTAAATTGTAATATTTCACATTATTCCTGTTTTTACTGATTTCTGATCAAATAAGATTTGTACTCTTTGTTTTGTGAGATTTAGAATGTAAAAGGCATCTTGCCATGTTTCTTTTAGTTTACTTTTATTTGAAAGTCAAGGAATGTGGTTGTAGTGTGTTCCTTTTGGTTTAAAATAAAATTTGGAAGAAACGTTTAAGCATGCAGTTACAGCGTTTTTCATTACATTGTATTACATGTTAATAAAAAAAACCTGCTTCAGTAAATTAAACACATATTTTGAACCCAAAACATGTGACAAGTTTACATTTATTAAATTAATAAGTCTTTGAAACTATCAAAACACTTTTAACTTAACAAAAGAATATAAGTTGGGAGACCTTACTCAGTAAATTTAGTTAAGTCAACAACAAGTTGACTTAACTCAAAATTTCAAGGCAACTTGCTGCACAGCTTTTTTGAGTTAAGTCAACAACTTGGGTTAAAAGTGGAGTTAACTTAAATGTCACGGGCCGTGGCTGCCGTGGTAGACCCAAGTGCAGTTGAGCAGCAAGAAGAGATCTGTTCAGGCTTGTTTTGACAGGACTGGCTTAAATCCGTGCATGTGACAGTTAGATTGGAAGCCTGCTTGTGCTGTCGTGTGCATTTTTTAACTGAATGCGGAGGCAGAGTGCCGGTGCGATGTGACTGAGCTCCGTGCAGAAAGCCGGCATGTGTACTTTGAGCTCGAGCAGGTTTGCAGGCGACGCAGACGCATGGGGATTACTCGTGGTCGTTAAACAGGCAGAGGTCGCTGCCGGAGAGTGGGGGAAAAGTCCATGATCCAGGCTCGTGGTCGAGAAACAGGTCCAAAGGTCAGTACCGAGAAGTTCTGAGATGGCGAGTGATCCATGACGTGAGGCAAAGACGTGGTCATTGAAACAAGGCAAGGTCGAAAACGAGAAGGCAAGACGAGACAGAACGCTGGAATATTGGACATGGTGTGTGCACAATAATCTGGCGAGGAGGTGTAGTCTGAGTGCGAGTTAAATAGGGAGGAGAGGTGATTATGGATTGAGTACAGGTGTGCAGAGTGGAGAATGAGGCGGTGGAATGAAAGCAGTGGGGCGGATCATGGAACCGGGGTGTGCAGGTGATCATGACAGGGCTGTGGCTTGGCAGGTCGTGACATCAAAAAAGCTGTGCAGCAAGTTGCCTTGAAATTTTGAGTTAAGTCAAGATTTTATTTTTTACAGTGCAGCCAGAACGCGATTCCCGCGAAATAGAGTTTTTACCTCGAGACCTCTCAACCTGTTTTAAGCAGATCTCTGTGATATGAAAATACTGGCGTCATACAATGATGGATTCATGTATTTACTGACAGTGATAGATGTTTCTTCAAAGAAAGCTTATGTAAGAGCTATAAAAAAAAAACAGCTACCGAGGTAACGAGCACCTTTACATAGATTTTAAAAGACAGTGGGGTTCCTCATTTCCTTCAAACAGACAAAGGGACTGAATTCTACAATAAAACTTTTCAAACTTTAATGAGAAAAAATAATATCACGCTTGTCAGCACATCCAGCGACGTGAAAGCCTGCGTGGTCGAAAGATATAATCGGACGTTAAAATCCAATCAATATTTTACAGCTAAAAACACTTTTAGATACATTGACGTTTTGCAGGATTTCATCAAAAGCTATAATAACACCTACCGTTCCAGTATAAAAATGACCCTTATGCAAGTGACTCCCGATAACACCTTTTTCAAAACCTCTACGGTATGTTCTCTCTACGGCACAAGAAAAAAATTAAAGATGAATTTTAAAAAGGGCGACCTGGTGAGAATATGAGGGTTTTTTGAGAAAAAATATACACAAAGTTTTATGGAGGAAATATTTACGGTGGCCGAATATCATTCTCATATTACTACATATCTCTCTTATTTATTCATAGAGTTATTTATTCCATCATGTCCTATTTATTTATTTAATTTTGAACACTTTGGAGTTCCCTATTTGAGCTTCCTGTTGATTGACGTAGCTTCCTGTTTTTCGTATTCTTCCCGCGAAAGTTCCTCATCTGTTTGTAACAGCGTTTTAGATTATATTTTGTTTAGTTTTTTTATAATTATATATTTTTCCCGTTTTTACTAAATATCAAACTAGTTTTTACGCTTTAATACTACTGGACTTTATCCGTTTTTTTGCGCTTTTTGAGAGAACGCGCGTATCATCTGACCAACAACAAGCAAATCCATCAGCAAATAATCACAACTCCGGCACAAAGGTACGTTATTATGTCTACCATTCAGCTCGCTCAGTGTGTGGAGTGCAGGATGTTTAGGCATTCTTCCTCCGTCATTAGTGATAACTTGATTAGTGATAGGTGTGTGTTAGTTAGCACCCTGACGGAGAAGATATTAGCATTAGAGAAGCGCATCCAGACTTTAGAGAGGGTTAGAGAGCGCGAGAGCAGCGTTATTCCTGTAGCGGAAAGTCTGGGTGCCACAGGTGGAGATAATCATCCCCCGACTCCGGCAGTAGAGCCCTCACAGCGGGGCGAGTAGGTGACGACTCGGCGGCATACTCGTTCAGCCAAAGCTAACGATAAGGCTAGCCCACCGGAGCACACCTCTTCTGCGCTTCAAGTGTCCAACATGTTTGCTCTCCTCAGTGATGCACCCGCTGAGGAACCTGAAAGAGCTCTGGTTATAGGAGACTTTATACTGAGGCACGTGAAATTAGCTAGGCCTTTAGGGGCGCCAGCGGCAGTGGTCAGGTGTATCCCGGGAGCCAGAGCACCAGACATAGCAGGTAATCTTAGGGCTCTAGGTCAGCATAGGTTCTCCAAGATAGTGGTACATGCTGGAGCTAATGATATACGCCTTCGTCAGTCAGAGGTTAGCAAGAGTAACTTTATAGAGGTGTTTAAAATAGCAAAGGCGATGTCCGAAGAAGTAGTTTGCTCTGGTCCCATCCCAATGAGACGTGGCGACATAGCTTACAGCAGGTTATGGTCGCTGAACCGCTGGATGTCCAGGTGGTGCTCCGAAAACAACGTGGGCTTCATAGACAATTGGAAGACCTTTGAGGGCAAAACTGGCCTGTTAGGGCGGGACGGTGTCCATCCCACGCGGGAAGGTGCTGCTCTCATTTCTTGCAGTATAACACATAGTCTCAGAAAAGGCCTAGTTAATCGGTGACAATCCAGAGCCAAGGCCAGGGAGCAGACAGACAGGCTAAACCAACCGTCTGCTAGCTGCATAGAGTCGTCACTCAGGGTTCATCATATTGAGACTGTGTCTGTTCCCCGAGCTAAACATAAACATACATTTAGAAAGACTCAGAAAGTTTGTTTTAGTAATTTAATTAACATAGATACCACAAACTCAGATCACACTGAATGCACAGCCGGCACCTCTGATCTGAAGCTAGGACTGTTAAATATTAGATCTCTCGCATCTAAAGCAGTTATTGTTAATGAAACTATCACAGAGCAGGAGTTTGATATATTATGTTTAACAGAAACCTGGATTAAACAGGACGAGTATGTATGAAGTATGAAGCTATGTCACAAACTAGCCAGACTCATGGGTTTAAATCCATTCTGGAGATCTCCCTTACGCGCTCCACCCTTAATCAGCACACCTGTATCAAATCAAGCAATCAACCCTTGGCTTTATAAGCACACCGAGTGTGTCACTCAGTGCCGCAGTGTCTCGCTCGTGTGCCCCGTATCTTCCTTGCTAAATCTCGTTCGTTGTGTTCTTTCTCGTTACCGACCCCTGCTTACCCTTTCTGGATTACTCTCTCGTCCTCGCCCCTGGTTACCTCGTTCGTTTTGGATTGATCTTTGTGTATGACCCTGACTGTGTTTTGGATTTCGATTTTAGCTATCGCCCCCGGATTTGGTTGTGCTCACAGCTGCACCTCCGTTCAGCGGCACTCACCTCGGATCCAAGCCAACTCCTCGGCGTCCCCACACTTCCGCGTTCCCGGCGCAACGCTCACGCTATTCACTAGCCTCCGGCCCCCAGCAACGGCTCGGACATCCGCGCTCAGTTCACGCAGGGAAACAGCGCCAAGAAAAATAACAAATCGCCGGGACCATCTCCGAGGATATTCGCACACGCGCTACTTCCGGGTTCACGGAGGATTCCCCGACGTCATCACTACGTGCATTCACTGCACTCCAGGACATTCCCCTGTTGTACCGGTTACACTCACTTACACGCGCACGCGCACACACACACAAATAAACACACATACATACATACATACACACACATATATATATATATATATATATATATATATATATATATATATATATATGTGTGTGCATTTCATGCCCACATCCTCTGCGCTTCCAGCCTTTGTCCATTTACCCTGGTGCATAAATAAAAGGCTATTCTAAGGTATTTAATTCTGCTATTGGGTCATTTCTTCTGTCCATGTCGGCCCCTGACAAGCTAGTCCTCCTGGATACAGCTACATACACCAGCCTCGGCTAACTGGTAGAGGAGGAGGAGTCGCAGTTATTTATAACAATAATCTGTCTCTTGTACAAAAACACAGTTTTAAATTTAATGCATTTGAAGTTCTCTATAGTAACATAAAGTCAGCTCAGTCGATCCCGCTAATCATCATTTACAGACCCCCAGGACCGTACTCGGAGTTTCTCTGCGAATTTGTAGATTTCCTCTCAAACCTTGTTGTTTCTGTAGATAAAGCGTTAATTGCTGGAGACTTTAATATTCATTTTGAGAATCCAGAAGACTCTCTGAGAACAGCATTCTTGTCCATACTGGACTCAGTAGGAGTAAATCAGTGTGTAGTAGGACCCACTCATAAAGCAGGTCACACTTTAGATTTAATATTATCCTTCGGATTAGTCAGTCTGAAGTTATCTGAGATCACTATCTTGTCTCGATTAAAGCGTGTCATAGTAATAATGTATGCACAGCACCGCGCTTCCACCTTAAACGTACATTTACATCAAATACCACACAGAGCTTTATCAATAATCTTCCAGAGTTATCAACTTTGATTGGATCGCCATCTGACTTCACAGAACTCAAACAGGCAAATGAATATCTAGAGTCAGCACTTCGTTATAGCTTAGATAATGTAGCTCCAGTTAAAAGGAAAATGATTAGAGATAAGAAACTCGCTCCTTGGTATAATGACCACACACGTGCTTTACTCCACACACGTGAACACTTTACTCCCCTTGAAGCGAGGGAACTAATTTCACTCATCTCTTCTTCAAAATCGTCAACCTGTATATTAGATCCTATACCGACACATTTTCTCAAACAGATAGTACCAGCAATAATAGAACCACTGTTGAAAGTAATTAACTGTTCACTCAGTAGTGGGTATGTTATCTTATCATTTTGATTCATACACATTGCATACAGACTTACTTCTTTTTATTGTGTAAAGCTGCTTTGCGACAATGTCAATTGTTAAAAGCGCTATATAAATAAAATTGACTTGACTTGACTTGACTATGTCCCCAAATCCTTTAAATTAGCCGTTATTAAACCGCTAATCAAGAAACCTGACCTTGACCCCTGTCTGCTTTCTAATTACAGACCGATATCAAACCTTCCCTTTATCTCCAATATTTTGGAAAAGGTAGTATCACAGCAGCTATGTTCACATCTACACAGAAATAGCATAAATGAACTGTATCAGTCAGGATTTAGGCCTCATCACAGCACAGAGACGGCTGTTAAAGTAGTAAACGACCTCCTATGGGCCTCTGATCAGGGTTGCGTCACTATACTTGTGTTACTGGACCTCAGTGCAGCTTTTGACACCATTGATCATAGTATTCTCCTCCACAGATTAGAAAAGGTAGTAGGAATTAAGGTAACTGCCCTCTTGTGGCTCAGATTCTATTTGACTGATCGTTATCAGTTTGTAGATTTAGATGGTGACCATTCCTCATGTTCTCAAGTGGAGTTTGGTGTTCCACAGGGCTCAGTTTTAGGCCCACTGCTTTTTTCCCTTTACATGCTTCCTCTGGGCAACATAATTCGTAAACATGGTATTAGTTTTCATTGTTATGCTGATGACACACAATTATATGTCTCAGCAAAACCAGATGAGAAAAACCAGTTTGCTAAAATTGAGCAGTGTGTGCAGGACATAAGAGCTTGGATGTTAATTAATTTTCTTCTGCTTAATCCTGATAAGACAGAAGTTCTGGTCATAGGACCACAAGTAGCTAGAAGTAAGCTTTCTGATCACACTGTAACTTTAGATGGCCTTTCTGTTCCATCAAGTGCAACAGTAAAAGACCTTGGTGTGATTATAGATTC
>JAAGKR010005965.1:0-32500 GCA_011419295.1 Clarias macrocephalus
AAAAAAAAAAACTTTTGTCAGAGGAAATTGAGACAGAACAGGCACAGGGCTTAATCACCGACTGATTACTTTCCAAAACCGACGAGCTGTAATTCAGCTAGTGAAGTGTGTCAGCGGCTCACTGGGGAGATTTGTGCATCTTTAGCAAAAGCAAGCATCGAGGGTGCTTTAATAGATTACTAACACATCATCATAACAATCTTGACACCGGTGTAGAATCCCGGCTCCAATTAGCCTGTTTTGGACTTTCTGTATAAAAGAAAAAAAGATCTAACGACCTGCAGTGCTCAGCATGCTTCCCTGAGGTTTACCAACTGCACGGCGTTTCATAATGCACTGCATCATCGTTGAACATCGTCGTCACATGCGCTTATATTGTCAACTTGAGGAAAAATGTGTTCTAATATTAAGTGAGACGATTCACAAATAAAGACACGCAGCCTAAGTAGGTAGACTTTTTTTTTTTAATGAGGCTCCCACAGTTCACTCAAAGTTATATAAATACTTTAAAAAGTCCCCAAAGTTACTCCAACACATTAAATCATCTTAGCAAGCAGGAAACGATAAGTTTATTATTGTGCTTGCTAATTGATGTAATGAACCTATTACAAATGGTTCCAGATTTTGTCTCAGGTGATGTGTGTATTGTGGAGCTCATAGATTGCACAAGTAACTTAGTAGAATTTAGGAGAGTATTTAGTAGCTTGTGCTATAAATACAGCATCAGGAGAGCTGATTGGCCGAGCTCTCTCAGAGGGGAGGGGTGAGAGGTACTTAGTGCTCCCACATTAATCACGGCTCTACAGCCAGTCAGGGGCGTCTGTGAGCTGACGCAGCCAAAGGAGCGGATAGCGCTGTCCTCCGAGTGTGTTACTCCGCCCCCAACGGTGCGTGAGCAGGCAGTTCGAAAAAAGATGCGGTCGGCTGGCGTCACGTGGTTCGGAGGGAACACGTGATAGTCTTCGGCCCTCCCGGCTGAGTGGCAGTAGTAGCCTTAATGTGGAGCCCCCTACTGGCGGGGAGGAATTGGACACGACTAAATTAGGGAGAAAATCGGGGGAATTTTTTTTTTTTTATAATAAATAAAATGGTGGTGGGTTGGGGGTGAGAGGTATTTAGTGCTCCCACACATTAATCACGGCTCTACAGCCAATCAGGGGCGTCTGTGAGCTCACGCAAGCGGAAGGAGCGGATAGCGCTGTCCTCAGAGTGTGTTACTCCGCCCCCAACGGTGCGTGAGCGAGCAGTTCAAAAAGATGCGGTTGGCTGGCGTCACATGGTTCGGAGGAAACACGTGATAGTCTTCGGCTCTTCCAACTGAGTGTTAGTGGTAGCTTAATGTGGGAGCCCCCTAGTGACGGGGAGGAATTGGACACGACTAAATTAGAGAGAAAATCAGGGGGAAAAAAAGTGAGCAAGAAGTAAGAGATACCAAGAAGTAAAAAAAAATATATATATCCCAGATGTGAAGTCTACGGTGGCCGAGAAGTGGAAAACCAAATAACAAAACAGAAAACACAACAACAATTCAGTCAAAGCGGAAGAGGTAGGGTCGTTTGCAAATGAAATTCTTACCGCTGATTGGATGAGACATCTGCCACTCAAGATCAGCAGTAAGAAATTCATTCGCAAACCATATCATACCTTTGCCTGTTTGACTGAATTGTCTATTTTGAATTTGCTATTTTGTTTCTGAATATGTCGTTGTGCTTTCTGATTTGTTATTTTGTTTTTGGTTATGTTGTCTTGTTTTCAGATTGTGTATTTTGTTTTTGGATAGTTTATTTTGTTTTTCGGTTTTGTTATTTGGGTTCCGTTTTTCGGATTTTTCATCTCGTTTTCGGTTTAGTTATTTTGTTTTTGTTTTTGGATTTTTCATCTTGTTTTCGGTTTTGTTATTTTGTTTTTGGTTTTATGTTATTTTCTGTTTTGTTATTTTGTTTTTGGATTTTGCATTTTCTTTTCGCTTTTGTTATTTTGTATTAATTTTCGGATTTTTCATCTTGTTTTGGGTTTTGTTATTTTGTTTCATTTTTTTTTCTCCATAGAAGTCTACTTGGCTACTTACTGTTTTGACAACCACCAATATAGTTAAGGTTATTTGATTTGGCGCAGGTTTTTCATTTACAGTTGCGCTTTCTGATGCAACCCTCCTGATTTTATCCAGGCTTGAGGATGAGCACCGAGAGTCCACTGACTTGTGGGGTTCCTGGTCCCGGAATCGAACCCTATTACAGAAACAGGTGGAGATACTCCTGCTCTTTATATGCCATTAGTTTGTCTACCATTGTAAAGGTACGCAGGTCTGTTTAACCTGTTCTGTTGAAACTGTTTGACTGTGCTGTGCTTGTGCAACTTTGTACTTTTCCATTTTCTGTTTTTGCGCATTATAATTATTGCGCACAGGCTGTAACGGTAATGATATCATTACTGGACTCCACTATCTTTGTGACTCAGGTTAAAGATATTACTTACTTAAATAACTCGTTCTTTCATCTGCTCTACTCTTCTTGCACCTATAATCACTGCCTGTGGGATCCGGTAAATGAAAGCGATGTGTCGTCCTCAGGCTAGCTGATCATGGTATGTACCAGCATCAGCAGCACTTTGATGGAAATAGCCGGTGTAATTGAGTGTCCCAAGGATAAGAAGCCCAGGGACAGTTTGAGCGTTTAGTGTGAATTGTTGTATTTTTTTTCCCTCTTCAATCCTTTCATTTGGTTCATCAGTGTTACATGGTTGAAAGTTGCATATTAAAACATTAAATGTGATGCAATAACCATGAAATGTCACATGCATCTTGTTCCTTCTCCTCATGCAGCCAAAGCCAAACCATTGCAGAGATCACGCTTACATACTAAGCAGGTTTGAAAGGTATCCATCGTATGAATTTTGTTACTCAGGAATCTGCATTATTGTTCTAGAGCTGGTCATCAGATGGAAATATAAGATTTTTTCTACTATAGTATAAACAATGTTTATATAGAACTTGGTGGCACGGTGGCTTAGTGGATAGCACCGCCACCTTGCACCTCCAGGGTCCGGGTTGGATTCCCATCTTAGGGGTCTGTGTGCATGGAGTGTGCATGGAGTGTGCATGGAGTGTGCATGGAGTGTGCATGGAGTGTGCATGGAGTGTGCATGGAGTGTGCATGGAGTGTGCATGGAGTGTGCATGTTTTCCAATGGGTGTGTGCCCTGCGATGGATTGGCACCTCGCCTTGTGCCCTAAGTCTCCTGGGATAGGCTCCAGGCACTTGCAACCCTGAATACATGATAAAGTGGTATAGACGATGAGTGAGTGAGGATATACTGTAGATCTCTGAGATTAGGAGGGCATCAGTAACATGTAGTATGTCTTTTCTTTTGTCTCACAAACAAATATGGCAATAAGTCCCAGCCGAGTTCCTGTAATGTGAAAGTGGTGTTGGTGAATGATTGTGTACAGTTCACACAGACAGATGCGTCTCTTGCGTAACTTGGTGACAAGTTGATTTTCCGCTGATGTTCAATGGAACGACGGCAGTGTGCTCCAAGCCACGTCGGCCTGGAACGTCATTCATGACTGTACGGCCTTCTTTAAAACGTTTGCACCGTTCAAATGTGCAACCGAGGCTAATAGTCTCATCACCGTACTGTGCCTGAAGTCTTTCGCTTTTATGTCTTCATCCACAGGAAATGTCATCACAACTTGAACACCATGCAAGTGCAAGTGTGTCGACACTGAAACTCGTGGTAGATTTTAATTGGACAACCAATTGTCTAATTCTAGGAAAAACGCAACTTTTCGGCGCCATACTGTAGCTTTGAACTTGGAGAAAAAAAAAGAGAGAGAGAGAACAAATCTGCTAAAATTATGACCAAATTATGCTGAAAACGAGGCTGTATTTTATCAGTGCAAAGTGGATCAGAGTCAGGCTGCTAAATTTGCCAGGGAGAACCACATCACTTAAAAGACCCTGGTAGGCGATAGAGCTCTGGACAGCACTTTTCTGGGCCTCGTTATAAGCTCTGCTCCTTCACTTCACCCGAGGCCAGCAGGAGTCATGAAGGCATGCATGCTCGGTTTGGGCAAATCGACTGTAATTAGAACAGCGCTCGGGGCCATGCTGTGAATTTGGAGTCGGTTCAAGAGATTTTACTGGACATGTCCTGGTTTTGATGCTCCCTGCTATGGACCAGGGCATGCGAGTGCATGAAGCAGCATGCAGGCATTCAGACAGACCTGATTTTTTTTTCATTCTTTTTCCCCGAGACCTAGATACCTGGCAGAGAGAGTCCGTGCAATAACTTAAAAAAATAAATAAATAAATAAAAAATCTGACCAAGTTTGCAAAAGTGTAACACAATGAACTTTCCCTCAGGTAATGGAATTGAGTAAACAGGCTTTCATTCAGATGAATTAATGTAATAAATTGAAGTCCTAGAGTTGGCAGTGAGTGTCCTGGCATTCTGCTGAAGTGCACTCGACCGTTCATCTGCATGAAGGCAAACTTCTGACACTATAAAAGCTTGTACATGCGGCTCGTTCTGATTTAATACAACGGTGACGCGTACCGTCGCTGTCCTGCTTCTCTCTGTAACGAGCTCTGATGTAGCTTTAGCATCCTTCGCTACACATCGCATGCCTACGGTGTGTGTCACATTTTCTTTTCTGGTGATTTGAGTTTCTCAAGTGTCTATTTGATCCGTTACAAATCGGGCATTCACACAATGTAAAGTTATACACAGCTTGCGTTACGTAAACATCCGGGAGCAACGTCACTAATTCAACACTTCCAGCTGAAAAGTACTAACGGCGCTGACTCGGGTTTTACTGCACTGCTTGGTATATTTTTTTTCAAACGCACAGGCAAAAATTTATTACTTACGTCTAGTTTACGTTTATGTTTAAGTTGATGTTTTTCTGTTTAAGTTCAGTAATTTCACCTAATGTTGTTGTTTCATGCTCGTGTTTAATGTTATGTTTAAGTTAATATTATTGAGTTTCAATTCATATCGTTTGATCTAATGTTTTGTTTCAAGTTAATGTTCTGCGTTTTGAATAAACATTGCTGTGTTTCAGTTCAAGTGATAATATTATCAGTTAATGTTTTAACTGATTTAACCTTGTTGTGTTTTTAGCTACATAAGTGAGCCTGTTAAAACAAATACGTACTCTGAATCGCAATGCAGTTTCCCAAATAGGTTTTCGGAACGGTGTAAGAAAAAAATGGGGTAAAAAATGGCTTAAAGAGTTATTTAAATAAGTTTAACGAGTTTCCCAGGTTATTTGTCCAATTAAGGAATATAAAATTAACTGCTGCTCATTTAAACATGAATAGACAATAAATAACATTTATTTAAACTAACGCCAACCGACCCAAAAGAATGTCCACTCCAAATCCAAATATGTTTATTTTTTAATGCCAAATTTATTGCTAGAAAAGTCTTGTTTTTTGTTTAGTTTTTTTTTAAAATATGGAAATAAACACACATTATTTCTTCCCAAATTATTCCTTTCAGCAGCGCCGGTTTTACTTAAGCTTCAAAGAATTTAATCTTACTGATGAGGAAACACGGACTTGGAGATGATGGAGGTCCAGTGGATTCCATCTGAACTATCGGTTTCCTTCAGCCAGAAGGATTGAAAATCTCCGTCCCGTTTCTCTTGCTTTGTTCTCAGATTAATGTGTATCGGCAGACACACAGACCTCGACTAACAGACTCGGCTTTATTGTGTTTCTCCAGAATAACCCATGACTGATTCTCATGAATTCACAAATTGGGGCAAAGAAACAAGTATTTAGTTCACATTAAAGGTGCTGCTCTAATGTGTGAGTTCAAGAGAAGCAAGTGATTCAGGTGGAAAAAGAAATTAATCAAAGACTGTTTGCCAGGTCTAAGTGGAGACCGTGTTTAAGACTGAGACTGGAGTTTACAATAAGTCAGAAAATAATAGATTTTCTGGTTTGTTTACATGAGGATTCTTTTTTACATGAGGAAGTTTTTTAGTATATAAATTTAAATCGGATAAAATTTACTTCAAAATGTGTTGAGTTTCTTTTGCTTTACATTATTTGTAAACATTATTTGTAAACATTATTCCAAACATTATTTGTGAACATCATTGCAAACATCATTTGTAAACATCATTGCAAACATTATTTGTAAACATCATTGCAAAGATTATTTGTAAACATCATTGCAAACATTATTTGCAAACATTATTCCAAACATTATTTGTGAACATTATTTATAAATGTAATTGAAAACATCACTGTCTGCAAGCAGCTGCATTTAAAAAAAAAATTTCAATCTGTTATGTTTGTTATGTACGGTGAGTTTCAAAAGAGAAGCAAGTCACGCAGTTACACACAATAGTCAGCAGGGGGCGAGATTCAAGCTTGAAATCCTAGAAACAGATGTGGTTGGGTAGCTCAACACCATGCAGAAATGTCAAGTAAAAATAGAGGTATTTTCTAATGAAACTACTCATGTAAAGTACAGATATGTGAAAAATGTAAATAAGTAAACAAAAACATGAGAAGAAAATGTCTTCCGTTTTCGTATTGGGTAATGAACCTACCCCTTAATGTGACTTCATATGAGGAAAATCCTTCCCTAGAGCCTTGCTCAAGGGACCAACAGTGGTAACTTGGTTCAAACCAGTGTTTGAACCTGGCACCTTGTCAACCATAGTCCAATGACTTAACCACTGAGCCACCGCTAACCTGTGCTGCTTAGCTTTGCAATTCTCTGGAGGGGCGGGGCTCAGCAGTGGCTTATACATAGACACCAAAATGGTATGTTTGTATGAGGAGCGAAACAGACGGAGTCTAAGATATTAAAAATTGCATGATCTGAATTTTTATTTCAGGTTAGGCATTAACATACACACACACACACCTCCCTTAACTTGTTAATAATGTAATAAAATATAAGACCTTTTAGAGAGACAACCAGTGCAACGGTTCACTACCATGTACAGCCACTGTGTGGAATAATGAGTAACCGGTGATTGGAGATAAACTGGAAACAGGCTGGGGAAAGACAAATGCACCAGCACCAGGGACCGGAGAAACGCTCTCCAAAGCTCCTCTTTGCACAAGATGTGGTGAGTGAAAAAGTGTGTATCTTGGAACTGGATGTAATCTCTGGAGTGTATCCCCTCGCTGCCAGAGCCTGCTGATAAAAAGTGCCCCAGTGCATCAGGTCATACATTACAAGAATAGAAAGATTGAGACGGTGCAGGTGTTTTATTGGCGCTTAGGTGATGGCAGTGATGATCAGCATAATAATAATAATAATAATAATAATAATAATAATAATAATGAGAGACTTGTTTACTTGGAGATCTTATACAGTACACTTCCTGCTTTGTGATTGCTCTGTGCACCTGTCTCTTATAATTAGTCCCGTTTGGCTGCTTTCATGCTCTCGGTATTTTTCTTTTCTTCCAGAAAAAGCGCCGGCTGCAGTGAATTATGTGCCGGTAAGTAAAAAAAAAAAAAAAGGCAACACTACTCAACACTACTCCTAACAGCCTAACCTGCTCTTTAGATCAGATTTATTATGTGACGAGAGGTTTGTTTGGCCTCGTTGTAGCTTTAGCGGCAGACAATCAATCGGATTTACCTTCTTATCTTCAGTTCATTCTTTTCTGTTCAACGTCTCGTAAATTTTCTCAAATTCGCTTACCAGCGCTTTGTCCTCCCTGTCTGTTTTTTTTCTTTGCTTGCACATTATTTTGTGAAATGACTTTTTGGGAGGTCATAAACGCTTGAGATCATTGTTTTAGGGCGTTTTTACATTAGGGACCGTTTCCAAGCGCGCTTGACAGCGGCGCAATGGTTAGCGCCGTCGCCTTGCACCTTCGGGGTCGAGGGTTCGATTCCCGCCTCGGAGTTTGCGTGTTCTCCCCCCGTGCTTGGTGGGTTTCCTGCGGGTACTCCGGTTTCCTCCCACGATCCTAAGACCTGCAGATGAGGCTAATTAGGCTCATTTTGATCAGTGAGAAAACGATCGTTCCGCTCGCGGTAACCGCGCTCGAGTCCGCGCTCGCTGGATGATCTGGATAAAGATACAGGCACGGATCGAATCAGACTCAAGAGCCAATCAGAATGGAAGTAGATCGCTGCTTAGATGTGACAGCATCAGTGCTGTTGCTATCCTCCGAAATCTTTATTTTTTTTAATTGTCATAATTTTTTTTTAAATAGCGCCACCTGCAGCTCTGGAGCACCTTTTGTATTTTCCCAACCATTATTGTTACAATATGTGTATTGCGTATTTCTGTTCGACTTCTGTACAGTATTTCAAAAATCAAAAAAAAAAAACTAACAACAACAAAAAAATAAATAATCTGATCTCATTTCCTCTCCTGCTACACCCTGAGCAGGTGGTGTACTCGATAATCCACAGCTCTTGAAGTTAATTGATCACACTTCTACCCTGCTATCTACTTAAGGGAGTTACTGGGACATTTCACAGATGTGCAATACCGAGTCCGATTTTAATATAATCCTGTTTCTGGTCATAATGTTCCACAGTGACGTTACCTGAAATAAGCTTGGGGCAGTTTCACTTAGCATAAACAAGCACAGTTCTGCTCTGCTCCGCTCCGCTCTGTGTGTAATTACACTTATTTATTTATTTTATTCATTTAGCATGAGTTCCTATGGGCATGTCACGCTAATCAACTGTCTGCGACTTGAGGAGATAAATTATGCGAGCCGTATGCTAATTCAGCTTCATTTGGATGAAAAAACATGGCTTCGGCTCCCAAGGGGCAGATCCTGGAGACCCGGAGACACTTGAAGGCAGAGCCGCACATGTGGAACGGTGTAATCTGTGATTAATAGAGTTGTAGGTGGTGGTGTAGAAAGCTACAGCCGAGACTCACTGTTTGTAATTATACACCGTGTTCAATAAGGAAGTGAATAATAACAAACCGCCGCCGCTTTCTACATTTTCCCCCTATTGAAAGATCAAATAATGGTGATGTCGCAGCTGTTTTCCCTCCTATTTGATCGCCAGCCGGTCACATGGGGGAAGGTGAAGCCTGACTCATGCTTCCTGAAGCCTGTATCTTTTCCAGCCTGCCTGCTGCATCACAGGGACTCGAGGGGACGCCATCTTCGTCAAACCTGACCTCACGCACACACCCTCGGTGGAACTGATCAAGACTTAAAATTTAACATTTTAAATTTCACGATCATCTCAGTAGATGGCAGTGTCATCATCATCATCTTCATCATCATCATTTGAACTTCTGATCTCCTAATGATAACCTGAAGGAATTTTTGTGAAGAAGAAGAAGGAGTCTCCAGTTTCAGTGCTTGAAAGAGGCTTCAAGACACAAGACAAAACATTGTGATTTCTCTGGGGCAAGAAAATCCTGTTTTTGTAACAGGAGAAAAAAGACAGGGCATTGCACATCTGCCACGTGAAACGTCCGGGTCCAATTGCCACCCAATGCCCAAACCCCAGCCACTGATTGCAGTGCCAGTCACAAGCCAGGATAAAAATGGGAGGGTTGTGTCAGGAAGTGCATCCGACATAAAACCTTGTATCCAAGTCGTTATGTGCATTGGATGGCCCACTGTGGTGACCCCATGACGGGAGCAGCCGAAAAACAACAACAACAAAAAAAAGACATGTGTTTCTAGCTGCTGTAAGATAAGTGATAACAACGACTATTTTTTTCATTCACACACTACGGGCAATTTGGAAACACCAGTTAGCCAAACCTGCATGTCTTTGGACTGTCGGAGGAAACTGGAGAACTCGGAGGAAACCCACCAAGCACGTGGAGAACATTCAAACTCCATGAACACAGACCCCAAGATGGGAATCGAACCCTCGACCCTCGCGGTGCAAGGCGACAGTGCGAACCACTAACCACCGTGCCGCCTCAAGGACGAGCCTGTTAACTATAAATGTATAAAAAGTCTTATTTAGTTTCACCTCATCATTTTTGTTGTTTTTTCATCCCATAAGTGATTTGGTTGTTTTGATGAAAAGCTCGAATGCTGCTTATTCAGCATCAGATGCTTGAGTGTAAAGGAACCGATTCACGGTTTGATTAAAGCGATCTAAATGTGACACGTCTAAATGTGTTTCCTCCACATGTGAAGTCATGCCTCCCGACTTAGCAGTGATGACGCGTCCCTGTTTATGGGAATTGCATCGATCCCCTTGGCAAGTCATTTGCATTAAATCATGGTGTGACTCCTTAAACATCTCCACAAAGGTATGTTTTGTAGCATCATCAACATTTTCCCCGAAGTGGCACCGAGAAGACGCGCCTGTCTGATAAAGTGTCCGATGTCCTCGATGTAATAAATGTCAGCGCATGGAAGCTCACTTCATCACTGCTAACAGATGCAAGGAGTGTTTCAGCACTCTGCTAATGCGGTGCTCGCCGAATCCACGTCCACTTCCTCCATCCCGAGGGACAGAACAATCCAGACACAGGCAGTTTTTGAATCTCTCGTCAAGATTGGAGGGGGTGTCCCAGTAGGGCTAAGGACGACTCTGCGGGACTGGGTGAGCAGATGTTCCTGTAATAGAAGTGTGTCATGGTTGCCATTTGTCTTGTTTTGTCAGTCGAGTACCTGCGGAACCACAAGCACAAATACACACTTAAGTATTTTTCATAGTGGTTTGACGTCGCGTCAAAAAATAGTGTCGAGTTTTATAAAAATATGGGAAATTCTTACTCGAATGAAGAAAAACCTGTATTGAGGATGATTAATTATGATTCATCAGCAAACCTGCTTCAAGTAATGGAGTCCGTGAATTTTGTCAGCATCCAGGGAACGGGTTCAATTCCCGACCAGGTTCGATTCCCGAGTTGGCATGTTCTCCCCGAGCTTGGTGGGTTTCCTCCCACAGTCCAAAGACATGCAGATTAGACTAATTGGCGTTCACAAATTGGCCGTAGCGTGTGAATGAGTTTATATGTGTGTGTGCCCTGCGATGGGTGGCCCCCTCTCCAGGGTGTACCCCGCCTAGTCTCCTGGGATCGGCTCCAGACCCCCCGTGATCCTGAATACAGGATTAAGTGGTATAGACGATGAGTGAGTGATATTTTACTGCATTTGATGCCATGTGGGCCAACTACACACCTTATATTGTATTATAAGAATACTATTGCCTCAACCCTCTATGGCTGGGGTTCGAATCTCATCTCCGGTCCGTGTGCGTGAAAAGACAAAAGACATGTACAGTAGGCTGACTGGTGTTTCCAAATTGCCTGTTGAGTCACGTGTGAGTGTGTGTCCTTTGAGTGCTGAGATGAGTTGACACCCCAGTAAGGGGGGTTCGCCACCCTGTGCCCCGAGTTCCCTGAAATCTATTGTAGTCCCGCCTTCCTACCTACACAGTATAATGAACAGATGGGTGGCTACATCATCAGCAAAAGGCGGCAAAGTACAGAAATCATGTATATGAGTAAAAGTCCAGATTACGCTGGGAAAATGTTACTCAAGTAAAAGTAGAAGTCCTCCATTTATATGTGCACCTGAGTAAAAGTACAGAAGCAGGTTCCGTCAAATGTACTTGGGTATCAAACGTACAGGGCTTGCTTTAGCTCACAGTAGACATTTTATAGCCTCTTCTGATTTTAAACACGTCTATTGTTGTGAGTTTCCTTATTCCGAGGCCTCAGCTGAGCTGCCCATTTGGATCACCCGTTGTCGTGGATCTTCAGCGTTCAGAGTGACACAGCGGCACTGGGTTTCGTTGACGATGGCACCCTGGGACAGACGGACGGAGCAGTCAATCGGATCACATCGAGAACAAGAACACGGTCTGTCCAGGAAGCTGGCGAATGTCAACTCTCTATATCGTATCCCATTTAAGACAGGAAGGTCATGCTGTAAGTGATAGATGCTACATAATTCAACCACTTTTACGAGACCCTCATATGGTCTGAACGTATCGGTTGTTCCTTCTGTTTCAGAGATAAGAATCCTTCCTTTGCTTCTATGTTTTCCCATAAGATCTTTTAATAATCCAGGAGCAATTGGATGATGGTTAAGACCAGTTGCAAATTATGCGGACATAATTATCATTTTTTAAATTGCACTCGCGGTTCCCTGGCGTTCAGGGTTGGTTTATTCCGCTCACATAGTGTAACTCCCAACTTGGAGTCTCAAGTTCTCACCATGCAAACAGTCATCTAGAGTCAGTATGACCCCGATACTGCGCCCCCTCAAAGGACCTCAAAAGTTTATGCCAGTCTGCTCGGTGGTGCACCAGCTTTTTGGTTTCCTTCGGGATTGTGTGAAGCTGCACAAGCAGCGAGATGAAATGAGTAATTCGGCATAATTCCTTATTCTGTCTTCGTCTCCAGCTCTTTGTGAGACTCAATTAAATTGATACTTCCCGCTGCGGAGAGAGGGCTTTAAAAACACGCCATGTGCTGGGAGAAAATGGCCTCTTGAGAAAATGATATGGATTTCATGTCGTGCGCGCGCGCCGGGGAACAAATCCGTATGCAAGTCGAGATCCGCGCGGCTTCTTCTTCAGCCGAGGAAAGAAACGTATTGCCTGGTGAAGATGAAAGGACAGGAGAGTCGCTCATTATATAATCTTACCATCTGTAGCGATCCGAGACAAAGTGCGCCTGATCCTCGCGTCTGTAAAAAAAAAAATCAGAGATTGACCGAAGGATGATGGTACAGTATGGTGGTGCACTGTACAGTATGTGGATAGCACTGTAGTGGCCTCACACTTCCTGGGTCGAGGGTTCGACTCCCGCCTTCGGGTTTTTGTGCATGGCGTTTGCATGTTCTCAGGCTTGGTGGCTTTCCTTCAGATTTTATTATTTAAGAAATGATTATTTAAGAAATAAATCGAGTGGAGGAATGTGAGCGGCAAAGATTGTTTTTTTTTTTTTTTAATGACACGCCAAATAATTTCTCTAATAATTGTTACAATTATCCTTTCATTTTCCCTTCCCAAATAAACACATGATGAAACTCTATCCAGGGATCTGCTGTGCATGTTGATGGATTAATTTAACGTTTTCTCCAACTCTCATTGGTTGCTGTTCTAGTTGTTCCGGCCACGAGGACCTCCTACACGTGATTCTTAATACAGCAAACATTAAACCCGCGTAGCGTGCATTCGGTGGACACCTCTGGTGACCTTTAGCGAGGTTGTACTGAAATGAATGTCTGGGATTCCACAGGGGCTTGATGTTTTTTTTTTTTTTTTCCCTTTGGCTCAGCAGTGCTCACTCTGCAATGAAGCTATTTGTCAACCTTCTGCACAGTGCATTAGTCTGAGTTATTATCCCTCATCCCTCGTGAGCTTTCACTCTCTCTCTCTCTCTCAAACTCGCTTATGTCTGGTTGATCTTTACATCCTCAACAGCTGAAAAATGCTAATAATGTCAAGATTTTTAAAGACACTGCCATTATTTATTTATTTATTTATTTATTTATTTATTTATTTTTAAATAATCATTTCGGAGATGCCGCAGGCCGTCATTCCCACCAATAGCAGCCCAATTCAGTTACTGAAATATTGAACTTTTCCCCGATTTAGAATTAGGCTTTAAGACTTGGCTATATAAAGAACATTCCATACTGTATAAGGAACCCTCGGAGAGCGATTTTTTTTCTCCAAACGGAGCAGCTACAGGACAGCCAATATGTGAAATGCCAAAAAAGCATGAGCGGTTTATTATATTACATCATGACTGCTTTCCAAAATGAACTTTCTGAGTTCTGAAAACGGGTTGAACTTTCTATCACGCTGTCTATTATAAACTTTGCTTAGCAAGGTGTAATATGTGAAAATGAAGGTTGTAAGTAAAGGTCAGGTGTGTGTGTGCGTGTGTGTGCGTGTGTGTGCGTGTGTGTGCATGTGTGTGTGTGTTGGCACGGTGGATGAATTTTACCTTGGCAGCTCCTCAACCTCAGCTACATCACTCCATGTCACTCCTGATCAGAGCCGTAGATGTTCCTGTCACGTTCTCATCAACTCCCATCATACCTACAGTAGGTCACGCAATTACTGTAGGACAAGTCATGACCAGGCACTTACTAAGAATGAAATGTTAATGAACGAGTCTTACTTTGCCTAGAAGGCTTCATATCTGAACCCTTGCTCATCCATCCATCCATCCATCCATCCATCCATCCATCCATCCATCCATCCATCCATCTACTGTCTATACCATTTGTCCTGTGTAAGGTCACAGGATGTACAGATCCTGGATGGAGTCCTGGATGGAGTGCGAAGGCTTTGCAAAGCACAAGGGGAGCGGGCTCACTCATAATTTTGCGAAAAAAGAAAATAATAATTATTCTTATTCATAATTTTTCTTGAAAAATCTCTGCAAATATTGCGTCTTTGCATAAACTGAATGTAACCGTCAATAACAAGCTTTGACATTCATGAAATGCTTGTAATTATACTTCAGTCTACCAGAGTAACATCTGACAGAAAGATCTAAAAACACTGAAGCTTCAGACTTGAAAATATGAAAATGAATATTTGTGTCATTCTCAAAACTTCTAACCTGCGGAAACATGTCGCAGTACGTTTAGCTGCTTCATTGAATTTTGCATGTTGCAATGTTGGCATATATAGTTATTATAATTATACTATATACACACACACACACACTAATATATAATTATTATAATTTGTATAAAAAAAAATGCTCGCACATTACGATCGAAACAGTTACTCAGTACTTGAGTATCTTGTCACCGAATACTTTTTTTTTTTTTTTACTTTTACTTGAGTAATATTTCGGATGACTACTTTTTATTTCTACTTGATTAATATTGTTTTGTAGTACAGCTACTCTTACTTGCGTACAGCTTTTGCCTGCTCTACCCACCTGTGAGGCTGATGCCGGGGAATTGTAGGGCTGAACCGGATTCCTGATACCACTGGTGATCCATTTGGTTGTGTCCCTCAGGATCCCGGGCCCAGTCCGCACCTCCTGTGTAATATATCGAGCAGATGTTCAGTGAACAACTGTTGCAAGTTTTGTTCCTTTTTACATCATTTGACATAAGGTCTTCATACCGAGTACGCCGCATGTTTCTAACCTCATAACAACTCAAAGCAGAAACTGAATCAAATGACTTAAGATTGGATCCGAAAGTGTTCATACATTTTCTTCCCGTTTCCTGGAGGTCTCAGATTTGCATTCAGTGGTACAGAACACGAACGCTTTTACGATCACTGCTGTGAAGGCTTGCGCACAGCATCTCTCTCTCTCTCTCTCTCTCTCTCTCTCTCTCTCTCTCTGCTCTGCATCCCGACTCCACGCTCAGCTGGTCAGTGCATTATCGAGTCAGATATTACGCTTCGACATTTCTGTCACCTCCATCACATCCTGTTCTACATCCTGTCCTGTCCTACAGCGGCACTGAACAAGAGACTGTGTTCACCCTGTTCCTCTGCACTACTACATTATGCATACATTATTCCGCTTTGCAGTATAGACTGAAGGCTTATTAATTTCCACTGCCCCAGATTTTTATTCCCTCTGCCGTGAATCACCAAAGCCAACCGAGCACTTTATTACTCACTGGTGGGTTCCGGCGTGTTTAAGGATGCAAAAGAGAAAGTGTTAATGTTGCGTCTCTCAGGGCTTAACCATGTTTACCGTCATGTACTAGAGAAGGATGAAGGATGAGAGTGTGGATATTTAAGTGTGGATATGCTACTCGATGGATGGATGGATGGATGAATAGGAACAGATAATAATTGATGTTATTAAGAATGTCACAATAAGAAAAATACAAGGAGATGAATGAATAGACAGAGAGGAATTATAAATACAGTAGCTAGATGGGTGGGATAGAAGGATGGATGGGTAAATAGATGGATGGATGGATGGATGGATGGATACAAGGATGGTTAGGCAAACAGATGGCAAATATATACGTATATGGTTATATGGGCCAAATAGACATACTGCATACGGATGGATGTACAGGTAGAAAGAAAGAATACAGTTAGATGAATCGATGATTAAACAGGGACAGATGCGTAGACATGTATATGGATGGAGAGATGAAACGAAAGACAGATAAAGAGATGAATGGATGGATGGACATGGAGAAAGAAAGACTACAGGGATGTGAATGAATGAAGACAGAGACAGAGAAATATAGGTGAATGGATCGGTGGATGGATGAGTGTACAGTTTAAAAAGAAAGAATACTCAGAGAGACAGAGGCAGACAGGTGAATGAATGGATGAACAGATAGATGGATAAAAACATATATGGACAGATAATTTGATAGATGGATGGATGATGGATGGTTGGACAGGTAGAAAGAAAGAATACAGGTATATGAATGAATGAAGACGTAAAGCGAAAGAGAAAAATGGGTGAATGACCAGTGGATGGATGGACTGGCAAATATATAGATGGGTAAATAGATGAATAGATGGATGGATGGATGTACAGGTCTAAAGGACGAATACCATTAGAAGATTAGATTAGACTGAGACAGATGGACGGATGGACAGATGGATGGATAAATACTGTATATAGATGGGTAGTTAGATAGATGGACGAATATGTGAACAGATAGATAGATATGGACAGATGGATGGATGGATGGATGGATTGACGGATGGATGGATGGATGGATGGATGGACGGATGGATGGATGAGTGTACAGGTTAAAAAGAAAGAATAAGAAAGAAGTCTCAGAGAGACAGACAGAATGAATGGATGAATAGATAGATGAATAAAAACATATATGGATTGATGGATTGATGGATGGATGGATGGATGTACGGGTGAAAAGAAAGAATACAGGTATATAAATGAAGACGGAGAAACTGCTACACTGGATAGAAACGAATGTTATCCCGTATCCTCCAGTTAGCATGACATCAGTTCCTTGATTCACATCGAGTTTTTCATCCTGGCTGTGTTCGTCACGTTTCTGATGCTGAACACACACTGGTACGTCCGGCCAAAACTCACCCCAGTTAGCTCCTGCTAGTCCTTCATGTAGCGGAATCACTTTATTCCTCATTCGTGCTCAGCTTAGCACATAGTGTAGTCAGGGGGCGTGGCCTGAAGTCATATATCAGAAATGTTTAGGGTCGTAATATAGTTTTCATTTCATCAGGGTGTTTATTTAATTACAAAGCAATTTATCTTTAAGAGAGTATTTATCTGTTTTATTTTTTTATATTATGGGGTTTAGGTTTATCTTACATTAGAGTTTTATTAGCGATGCCAGTCGCACATAATCGGTTTCACTTTCAGCAAATAAATCACACTGCAGGAGGATTTCAGTGGACTTTATTTTCCATTTAATTAGAGAGAGAGAAACCTAGCTGATTTCCATTAACTACAGCGCTCGTAAACATGTGACTTTTCTAACTCCGTCATGCACGTCCAGGAGGAAATCGATATCCGTATAAAACTTTACTTCTAAAACATGAGGTCGAGTATTGATTTGCTAAGCGGCGCTGAACGGATGGAAAAGGGTGTTCGTGATTTACGGCGTGTTCTGACACTGGTTCTCGAGTTTGATTTATATTCCCTGATATGATGTAATGCTCTAATTTAATGTCTGTGCCGTATTTCTGTTCGTGCTGTAATCTGTTATTTAAAAGTTACATGAACAGGCCTGAAAGTTCTCCAGAGTGTAGCAGCCAGGAACAGGAACAGGAGCTGAGTTTGGTTACTGAGAGCAGAACACAACGTCACCTGATGCAGATTTAATATGTTCAAATCTGACTGATACTCATCCTTACTACAGGATAACTTTATCCATCCATCCATCCATCTTTCTGCCAGTGCATCTGTTTGTCTATTTATTTTCTTGCTTTCTTTATCCCTATATTTATTTGTCTGTTTTTATCAACCCAACTTTTCATATTCACCTTTTCTTTCTTTCTTTCTTTCTTTCTTTCTTTCTTTCTTTCAACCTGTTTATCCATCTATCTATTGATAATCCATCAAGCTGCTTGAACTCTTTAATGTACAGGTCCATCCATCCATCAGACTGCCTAAACTTATCTATCATTCTGTCTGTCTGTCTGTCTGTCTATCAAACTGCTTATACCCTCTGTCAGTCTTTCTGTCCATTATGTTATGCTGCTTAAACTATTCTATCTGTCTGTCTCGCTTTCTGTCCCTCTACTACTACTACTACTACACACACACACACACACACACACACACACACACACACACACACACACACACACACACACACACACACACACACACACACCCTTCCTTCTATCCATCCATCTGTCTGCCCATCTGTAATGGTTTTAACAGATGTGGAACCCAAAAGCACAAAGTACAAGAAAAACGATGCTGGAATGTTCAAGTGTTCAAGTGAGAGACGAGTAGCTGAAGTTTTCTTTCAGGCAGATGTTGCAGGATACGAGGCGTGAGTCTGAGGACCCACGCAGTGCAAACAGGTGGGACTGGAAAAAAGCTGAGGAGGCAGTGGGAAACCAGATCACAGTGACTCGGTGCTGGAGCTGACTTTAGGCTTCCACGGCTGATGGCTGGGGCAGTTCACAAGGATCTGATGCTGGAGTCTCTCTCTCTCTCTCTCTCTCTCTCTCTCTGTCTCTCTCTCTCTGTCTCTCCGACACCACTGGATCAAAGACCAAGACAAACCGGTGTCTCATGTTCCCACAAGGCTGTTCCCAAACAGTGAGCCCTGCTGGTGAGTAGTGAGATGACATGAGCTGTAAAGTCAAAGGCTATAACAAAAAAATTTGAGAGCATTGGGTTAAAAAAAAAAAAAACTCTCAAAAATGTAAGTGTTTGTTGCACATATTAATAAGAATTAAATGCAACATCGAAAAAACAAATCAATCTGCAGGAATCTTGCAGTTCCAGTGCTGTCCGCTGTATTGCTCGTAATGAATATCCCACAAGGCTTTCTGTTCCTCTGTGTGTGCACCAAGATGTAGGTTTTATCTAAGCAGAGGTGACAGGAGAGGTCATGTTCAGACTCGCTCGACACAGCGCGTTACTCAGCGGCGAGTTAACGTTATCGCGCCATTCATCAGGGTTAGCACAAGAGTGGCATTTTACAATGTTATGAGGAGCACAATGCAGGATTTCAGAGACTAAGTCAGCGCGGGCACGTCCAGCACTGCTCGAAAAACTTTTTCACTTTTCTTGTTGAATGTCACCATATTTTACACTTTAAACTAATTCTGACAAAAATGTCACAATACGACAAAATTCTAGACCTTAGATTATAAATAGCTCTGAAAGGACAAAACTGTCTGTCAGAAAATAAGTGCTTCCGCTATCCTGCTTTGCTTCTTGAAATTTATTCGGTTCCGGTAAAAATATCTGGAGCTGCGGCTGATTCCCGATCCCAGGCGTTTATTAAGAGCATCTCAGCTCATTTGTCTCCGAGGGCACGACTCAAGGCCGACCCAGAGGAGGTAATGTGACGTGACGCCTGTCGTGAGTTTGAGATGGACGCAAACGCCCACAGGTGAATTTATTAGTCCCCTGAAGACGCTCGGGACGACAGGAAGGAGAAGAGGTTGTGCACGTCCAGACATGGAAGATCAGCAGGGATCAGACTCCCAGATTACTGTGATGTAACGTTAAAATTTACAGGAAAAAAAAATACTGAGTAGCCTGTAATACTCTCAGACGAACTCATATCATGGATAAGCATTAAAACTAATCAGTGCTTTATCCTGCATACAAGGTCATGGGGCGCCTGCAGATTTAGGGCACGGGGCGGGACGGGGGGACGGGGTGCCAATACATCGCAGGGCACACACACACACCCACACACACACACACACACACACACACACACACACACACACACACACACACACACACACACTTATTAACACGCTACGGACAATTTGGTAACATCAGTTAACCTAATCTGTACGTCTTTGTACTGTGGGAGGAAACTTGAGTACCAGGAGGAAACCCAGTACAGTACAGGGAGGACACGTAAACTCCATGAACACAGACCTGAGATGGAAATCGAACCCAGACCATAGAGGTGCAAGGTGACAGAGCTAACCACTACGCCACTGTTCCAGCATATTTGATCTTATCCTTTAAAATATCTGCAAAACTTGACTTGTTTTAACTTTTTTAATTGACTGTAATGCCTATGATCAGAGGGCAGTGTGCACTTTTATCATTACTTTTGCATTTACAGGAACTCTCTTCTGAATTTATTACAATATCCTGGATGTCTTTTTTTTTTTATTATCCACCCATTTTTCCAATATTAATGTTAATTATGGACTTGGACCAAGTTAGGAGTTATGCAGCATGGACTTATGTTTTCAAATGGCGAATGTTTTCAAAATGTTTATATACCTTTTATACTATATTTCATCATTTTATACTTTAAGCAAAAAAAAAATGCTTCTAGAAGCTTACACCAATTTTAGTATCAATACCCGAATAGATGAATAATTAGCATTTTAAATGATTATTGTTTGAAGTGAGCAAGTAAGCAAGATTGGTCACTTCCATGTTGCATAAACTTCAGAAGCAGCTTCTTTCGCTCACACATTTTCGGTATTATATGTATAACATAAAAAATAGTATTAAATCAGCACCTATACTGTGTTTTGGCCAACGCAGCAGCTCTTCACCATGCCTCCCACAATTTTTTTCACAATTATCTCTATGTACATACTTTCTTGAATTTAAATACAGAAATGAAATGTAACTTGTTTTAAAAAAAATAGAAGCAAAAGCAAAAGGAACAGGTGCAATCGCCTCCTCAGTGCCAAACAGCCTTCACGCAATTACATTCCTGGGCAGCGTGCCCGAGTCGAGCGGCAGTGTGGCCTTGGAGATCAATATTAGTGTGGATTGTAAGGTCATGCGTTTCTGTCTGCTCAGCCCTGACCTGCTTTGACAAGCACAGCTGTGGTTATTGAGGCTGTAATGATGCATGCTTTATGGTGGCTTGTTGGCAACAGCGCTGATGATGAGTGATGACCCGCCCCTCCGAGCAACTTCTGTAGGAATTATTTCATCTCCCTCTCTCCCTCTCTCAAACCCAGAAATAATGTTTGGCTGGCAAAGCGTTGTAGCGATGTTAATTTGGTTGGCGATGTTACGGACTTTAGGACAACCTTAGTATTACTGTAGGTTGTTTTTAGTTAGTTAGTTGAAGTTAGAATGAGTTTGATGAAATTACATAAAAAACAACAGTGACTATATGATGATAGGATGACGGTGAATGTATTCCCCTAACACAGTGTTGCAAAAAAAAAAAGGTGATATTAAAATGCTAAATGATGATCAGTCTTTCGGGACGTTACTTTTTAAAGTAACTAATTACATTACAAAATGACTGTCTTCAAAAAGAAATCCGTTACATTAATGTGTTACTTTCTGATAAAAGAAATTAGGATTTTTCCTTTGTGCTTCCTCATGCATGTTGTTTTAGTCGAGACCTTTATAATTATTCTACCATCATCACTCAGTGAAGTTTGGCCCATAATCTGTTAACTACTAATACCCCTATGTCACCTACGCGGTTTTGTGCGGTGGCCGTAAGTACGGATCATCATGATTCACTGCGAGTGATTTCGGCGCTTTGATTAGGTTTCCATCTTTCCACGTGTTGGTCCTTGCATAGTCAAACCGCATAGCTGAGATAAGGGTATAACAGCAGGAATAACAGAGGGGGGCGGGTTATTGGGGGCGGGGCTTGTAGGACGACTTTCTCTCTCCCACCACACACACACACACACACACACACACACACACACACACACACACACACACACACTAATGGATTGAGAATGACTGCTGTCTGGCTCACGGATTACATAAATTGTCTGATTACATTTTTAAAAAAGTAACTAAGTAACTGAGGGAACCTTGGATTGTGAGTAACGTGGTGTTCCGCAAGACGAGCAAAGATTTTTAATAAATTTTGATTTAAAAAAACGAGCAAGTGTTGGTTTACGAGTGCAGAGTATCATGTATCACGCATTGGCCTCTTATTTTGACACCGAGCGTCACTCTTGCACTCTTGTGTGTGCGCGCGCGTAATTTGACACCGACACACGGACACACTTTTCACCCCCCTCCCCGGCTTCACTCACGCACACAGAAGCTCAGCTTTGTCGCGATTCTTTTTAAAGGTAAGGTGCTGGTTCATTTATTTATTCATTTTTTAATACTTTACAGCAGTGATTCCGTTAGTATGTGCTCACGCCAGTGTCATTAGAGAGATTTTTTTTTCCATTGTGTGTGTGTGTGTTTGTTGTGAAACTTAAAAAGCGAGGTGGGGAGAGGGAGGAGGAGTGTTACTGTGTAAAACGAGGCGAGGGAAGGGGCTAATTCCACACACACACACACACACGCACACACACACACACACACACACACGGCGCCTGCATGCACAAACGGAAACTTATCTGTCATGATTTATTTTTACTTTTTTTTTTAAGGTAAAGTTAAAATCTGTTTTATTTTCACTTTATATATTGTATTAATTATTTTAATGTATTTATTTTTTTTGGGCTGTGGAATGAATAATTTAAGTTTTCATTATTTCTTATGGGAAAATCTGATTTGATTTGCGAGTATTTTGGAATATGAGCCCACTTCCGGAACGAATTATGCTCGTAATCCAAGGTTCCATTGTACTTGAATGGCAGACCGAACGCGTTAGATTACTCGTTACATCAAAAAAGTAATCTGTGTACTCTAACGCGTTACTTTGTAACGCCTTACACCCAACACTGATGAAGACTGGGATGAGGTACACGCACTGTGTGTGGAAGCTGTTGTGTCCATCTTAATCTCTGATCGGCATTCTAAAACTTTAAGGGAGCATGGTGTGTGATAATGGATTATAATCGGCATTACTGCTCGAAATAAAGATTACAGTTTTTTTTATTTGGTTTAATTTGCATTGTTGTGCAAAATTATATTATTATTATACAGTAATTGTAATAATCATAATTATCATAATCATAAATATATTGTAATTCTACATTTCAAAAGCAACATTGTCCCAGTGTTGGACATCATCACAGGGTCATTACAAATACATAACAACGCTCATCCAGTGTTAGGGTTCCGATTGTTCCGAATTTTCCACTTCACAGTTGGAGACCCACTGTTTGAGGTTTCCAGCTAATGAAGATCTGGGAGGAGATAATGGCCAATTACAGTAAGTGTCTTGTTATAAGAAAACAATGTTAGTCAAATATAAAAGCCATTTCTTTTTGTTCAATGCCAATTAAGTCAATAGTGGTTATAAAGATCAGTGTGTTGAGGTTTTGAGTTACTGATCAGAAGGTTAATGGTACGGTGGTGTATTGGCTAGTTCTATCACCTCATACCTCCAGTGTCCGGGTTAGATTTAGAGTTTGCATGTTCTCCCTGTCCTTGGTGGGTTTCCTCCAGGTACTCTACAATCCAAGGACATGAAGATTAGGTTAATTGGCGTTCACAACTTGCCCGGACTGTGCAATTGTGTAATACAGTGGTAATCACCATTGGCCTCCACAATCCCTAGTTGGACTATAGCGGTTCCTCGATGGATGGATCAGGTTGGCAGTTGGAGCCCCAGCTCCACCAAGTTGCTGCTGTTGAGCCCTTGAGCATGGCCCCTAACCCTGTCTTCTCCTGTGCTGTATCATTCCTGAACCCCTGCAGAAAATTATTTCACAGTATGTGACAAATAAAGGCTTAAATTCACGCAACTATTGGAGGGAACAAATTCCCAACTGGGGACAGTTTTGCTTAGCCAGTTTGTTTTTCCATACTGTAGGTCTGAGGAAACCAAAGACCGTACAGGAACAGATGATAAAACCCTACGCACACTTGAATTAGAGACCCAGGAGCTGTCAGGAAAAACACACTGAGACTTGACATGAAACATTCGTCTGGTCAGACGTTTGTTAGCATTAACTCTGCTGCCTCCTAAACAGAATGTAACAGATGCTGAAATCCATCTTATTCATTTTTAATGTCTGAAAGTAGTGACTAGACAGCAAAGGCAAAAAAGAGTGTCCATGCTGCTGTTTATATTCATTGAAGCTGCTGGAAACATCTGGAGTTTCTTATTTTTCATTAAAGTTTGAAAACTTAAATATATAACACTTTAATCATTTCAATCAGTAATGCTGCTCATGCACACAATCCTTAATTGTAAATCTTTGTAAAGAGAGTAAGACGAGACTACAGTGCGTCTGTCTAAATGCCACACGTTACTTAAATATTTTCCAGCTGTAATTGAAAACTGTTGGATAACTTTTTTTTTCATAACGTACTGTAGATGTTCATGCTGCAGATCATAAGATCTCATTCAGATGTATCTGTTTGCCGACATGTATCAGTTCGCTACACGAAGCCCCAACTCCTTGACCTCCTTGAAGGCGCATACAAGAGGTTTTACTCGCGAATAATGAAGGAGTGAAGTGGCTGCTGTGAGATAATTTCCTCTGGAAAATGGAAGCGTTCTGAAGAATAAGTCTCCAGAACCAAAGTGGCGGAGTGTTGGAGATCTTTCCCGGCGATATACAGAGCTGAGTAATGGGAAAGGAGCACAATCAGGAACTGCTGACGATGCAGTGTAAGCTTTTGAGTCGTGTAGTTAAAGGTTAAATGCCTTTGCTCAGGGGTGCGGTGTTGGCTTTCCCTGGCAGTTGTCCAGTTTTCGATGTGTGATCGCCCACTCAGAGCCTCAAACACTGAGCCAAATGCTTTTTCAGTTTATAAAGGTGGGAAATATGCAACCAGCTGCTCCTGAGGTTGGAATTCAGCAATGCAGTTTAACATCTACTGTATGAGGGGAAAGTCAAAAAGTGATCCGACCTCTGGCTGTAGGGTTTATTTTAATTAATGTTTAGAAAAGACAAATGTATCTTTTTTTTTATTTTAGAAATAATCTCCTTACTTTTCAATACACTTTTTCCATCTGTCAACAAGCTTTCGTATTACCTCATGAAACAATGTTTTAAGCTGAGCTGTGAGCCACGAATGCACCACCGTCTTCATTTCTTCATCAGAAGTGAGTCTTTATCCTCGTAGGGCAGCTTTCACAAGTGAACTCGAACCACAGTTGCACATGATGGAACTGATGGAACACGATTACACCTGCACATGTGTGACAAAAGCCTTAAGCATAAAACGATGAAAAGGCAGTACAGGCAACAAAAGCTTTAATATGCAGATCATTTTTTTTTACATTACTTGAAAATTCTTTGATAAAATGAACACCGGTATCAGATTAATTTTGCATCTCTCTCTTACACTTTTTTTCCCCCTCCTGAGCACCCAATGAATTTAGTCTATTAAAGGCTACAGTCTAAACTATGAATACATCAGTCCATTTTTTTCGAGTCTGAGTTTATGATTTTTGTTACTTGTCACTGCTTTCAAAAAGTTTCAATAAATCAATGACTTTATAAAACATTTCATTTGTCTCTTATTCTGCCATCAGCTGTACAATTTGCATGAATAATGAATTCATATTTGTTTGCACCATGCAGCAAAGATGCAGCTCTGCATCACAAATATACTAGTCTAGAAAAATCAGCGGAGTAAAAACACACAAAAATGTCATACTATTCATCTATCAGAAGTGTCACGATGGCTTGGAGGTTAGCATTTAAAAGGCCATTTAAAGTTACAGTGTGATCAAAAAGCTTGCTTCTAGCTGCTTGTGGTCCTATGACTAGAACATCTGTCTTATCAGGGTTACGCAGAAGGAAGTTAATTAACATCCAGGCTCTTATGTCCTGCACACATCGTTCAACATTAGTAAGCTGGTTTTTCTGATCCAGTGTTGCTGAGACATATAACTGTGTGTCATCAGCATAACAATGAAAATTAATACCATGCTTACGAATTATGTACGAGGAAGCATGTAAAGAGAAAATGCAGTGGGCCTAAAACTGAACCCTGTGGAACACCAAAGTCCACTTGAGAACATGCAGCATAGTCACCATTTAGATCTACGAACTGATAACGATCAATCAAATAGGATCTGAGCCAGGAGAGGGCCGTTCCCTTAATTCCTACTACATTTTCTAATCTGTGAAGGTGAATACTATGATCAATGGTCTCAAAAGCTGCACTAAGGTCGAGTTACACAAGTATACTGATGCAACCCTGATCATAGGCTAATAGGAGGTCATTTACTACTTTAACAAGTGCCGTCTCTGTGCTGTGATCAGGCCTAAATCCTGACTGATTAAGGGGAGGTTTGATATAATTTGACAACTGACAAGGGTTAAGGTCAGGTTTTTTAATTAGCAGTTTAATAACTTCTAATTTAAAGGATTTTCGAAAACATACCCATTGCTGAGTGAAGAGTTAATTATTTTCAACAGGGGTTCTATTATTGCTGGTACTGTCCGCCTTACAGGTTAACGATTTTGAAGAAGAGATGAGTGAAATAAGCTCATTGTCAGGGATAACCCCTAGAGGGCGCCATGCGCCCTGAGACTTTTGTTTGTAGTTTTCTTGAGTTTCGTTTGGCACTTCAGTTCCCAGTTTGCACCTCGGTCAGGTGACGTGGGCGCTCACCTGAACCAAGTTAGTTATTAGTTTAATTATAAATAGCTTGTTGAAGTTCGTTTAGGTGTCTTGCATCTGTTAAGTTATACCTAGTAAATAGTGGTCAAGTTTAGTTCATGTTTTCCTTGTAGTGATTCGTGTTTTGGTTTATTTTACATAAAGTTATATTTAATAAACATCATTGAAAACATCACTTTCTCTGCATTTATGCCTCGCCTGCAACATCAGCACCAGCCGTTACATGACACTCATTCTCTTCAAGGGGAGTAAAGTATTCTAGGTTCAGATGTGATGTGGTTAGTTTATCATCTGTATCACTTAAATTGCCTGGTTTCAAAGCTTGGATTTTTTGCCTAATATTTACGATTTTGTTATTGAAAAAGTTCAGGAAGTCGTCACTAGTGTATGTTGTTGTTGTTATGGAGATTTCTGCTACGGTATTCACTAAAAAGTGGAGAGATCTAGCAGCACTGAGAGCTTTTTTATATTTCAGGATGTTCTCCTTCCATGCTATTTGGAATATTAACAATTTAGTGGTCAAATTTCTTATTTCTAATCATTTTCCTTTTACCTGGAGCAATATTATGTAAGGTATAACAAAATGTCTACTCTAAAAGTAACTTATTTGATAAGTTGAAAACCCTGTGCGTACATTATTACTATGACACACTTTAATTGAGACAAGAGAGCCATCTGAGATAGCTTCAGACTGAACGTTTTAATTCTCATTGTAGAGCTGGACTTTTAAACTAAAATGATAGTTTTCTTTTCCCTTGGAAGTCTGTTCAGAAGGGCGTATAACAGCCCGTAGGTGTGTGAATGAAGTGGTCAAAAACATCTGCGGTAAACATGTCAAGTCGTGCTTGTCAGACGATGAAAGCTGTTTTCATCCCCTGTTCCAAAATGATTTGTTTAGTTTGACAAGATCGCCCTCCTCACTCTGCCAAAATGTTTTATTTCCACAAGAAGAGTCCGTCGTCCTGGAGGTTTAGGATAAATTGCCTCTCCGGTTCTCAGACATGCCCTCACAGAGCCTTTTTTTCTTTTCCTGTGTCTATGTAGAGATGCGAAAAGCGGATCTTTTCCGTCCGTATTACTTCACTCATTATTATTAAAGACAGAACGCTCATTCACAGACACCCATATGACAAAGGGATCGGTCTCGAGAGTAGTACTGAAAGCATCTCAAACATGCTCTCTGATTTTACATTCTCACCAATAGATTTGTAATACACACAGGCATTCAATCGATGCTTTGTATTAGAAACACTCGCTGCAGGAAAATATTATCTTGATGATATATGTGTGATAGAATCTGAAGCTGTAATTCAGTTGTCAATCAAATCACTTAAACTGCTGTCTAAACAAGCATGTGGGTAAACAAAATCATTTAACTGTAAATGGTTTAAGGCTCAAGACCGCTTATTATTTTTGTTGAATTTTGGTAAGTTGTATCTTTTTTATTTACTCTCTCTCACGGATTCCTTATACCACTTATGCTGTACAGGGTCACAGAAAGTCTGGGGCCGATCGCAGGGGACTCAGGGTATGAGGTGGGGTACAGCCACTAACTCACACAATTTGGAATCGGAAAATGCCAAGACTGTGAGAAAAACACAAATTGCCAGTACATTGCAGGGCTTATCCTGTACAAGGTCGCGGGAAGTCTTGAACCAATCCCAGGGGACTTGAGGCATGAGGTGGGGTACACCCTGGATGGGGTGTCAGTCCATTGCAGGGTTTTGGGAAGTCTGGACCCAATCCCAGGTGACTCTGAGCATGAGGCATGAGGGGGGTAGGTAAAGTCACTCTCTTACACAATTTGAAATTAGAAAATTCCAAGACTCTCAAGAACCCATTAAGGGGGAAAAAAAAATGCAAGCTTCACTCAGACAGACCTAAGGCAAAAATCAAACCCTCAACCCTGGAATGACACAACACCTCCATGCTGCCTCTGTTTTTGGTTCAGTGAAGGCTCAGGTAGTTGAGGCTCTGGGATGTTGATCAAACACCAAGAGTTGGGGGGGTTCAAACCTCACCACAGCCAGGTCACCACTGTAGAGTCCTTCAGCAAGTCTGTTAATCCAATGCCCTGGTTGTGACAGAAAGGGCACCTGAGGATCAGATTTGATACGGTGAACCCTAGGATAAAAGGGACAAAGCCTGAGAGAGAGACAACGAGGAAAAATAAAACAAACATTTCCTTGTGCATTCAGGTTTACAAAATTTCTTTGCTATACTGTAGATATTTTCCTCCTGACCAAAAACATGAGCAGCGGCAACACCTGACACATGCAATGCTGGTCAAAAGTCCTGACAATTAACCTTAAGACAAGTGTTTAGAATGAAGAGCTTAGAGGTTTCTAACGTGTGTGTAACTTGACAACCTGTGTATTTTATCTTATTAACTTCAAAAGAGGGAATTGGTGCTGAGGGACCAACTTAAAGTCCTTAAAATCTTTATCTCTGGCTTTTCCAAAGCTTTGATGCCAGAGACATTTACTATGTTAAATAAACATCTCCTTACAGAAAACGCAAACTGGAGATTCTTTGGTGAAGGTGAACAGAACATTTCGCTTGTGCAGAATACAGTGGCTGTTTTATACATACACACATATATATATATATATGTACTGTATGTGTGTGTGTGTGTGTGTGTGTGCGTGTGTGTGTGGCAGCGGAGGGGGGGGGTACACAAAGCCTACTGTGTTGTGCAGAAGAAATGAGATTCAGCATCTCAGACATGGGAAAATTGCAACATTTATAAACTGTGCAGCAGCAAAAACTAATAAATAACACTCATGAGTTTGAAGCCTGTCTAAAAAAAAAGTTTCGAAATAGATTGTACTTCTATGATTTATATATTCCTTACACAAGTACACGGTTTTAGCTTGAAGTGGTTCTAGGCTGCTTGCTGCTTCGCCTGAGCTGAATCCTTAAACGAGACTGCAGTGGCACCGGTGTCACGCTGTGTGGGCTTTTGTTCTTCTTGGAATATTTGAGTGGATGACTAATTTTTGTGCAATATTAGCAGACAAATTCTACATGGCTTTGATAAACATTGAAAAAAAATCCATCGCAGAAATTAAGAAACTAAGTCACAAGTACGAGAAAAAATTAATCCTACCATGCATGGTGTGCGTGTACACAGGGTAGCCTCCTCATTTGGTTTTCATCTTTTAGCGAAACCTTGTATAACACAATTACTTGACATTATGATTCAGTATCCATCCATCCACTGAGCGTCCATTCAGTGTCCATGTACGGTCAAAGGGGCCTTTGAGGCTATTCCAGGAACTTAGGGCACCAAACAGCGTTCACTCTCTGATTTGGGAACACCAATCCGTCTACACTGCATGTCCAGGGATACCAGGAGCAAATCCACCAAGCACTGGGAGAACATGCAGGCTCCATGCACACTGATTCGAACCGCCAACAGAGGTGTGAGACAACAGCGTCAACCACTAAACCGCTGTGCTTAATACTTTATAGTAATAATGGTCATGTAATTCCCTGGTAGATTAGTGGCTAGTATTTGGCACTTTCCAAACTAAGTGCACTATCAATGCTTGTGAAAAACTTGGGGAGGGTTACGTCAGGGATGGCACCAGGCGTAAAACGTATGCCAAATTAAACAGAGGTGGGCAAAGCACACAAATCCTGTACTAGAGTAAAAGTAGACATTCCCTAGGGCAAATATTACTCAGATAAATGTAGACGTCCTCCATTTACTTGTGCACTTGAGCAAAACCGCCGGAGTACTCACTTTCAAGTATCAAAAGTACTGGGCTCACAGTAGCCTTTTTCATAGGTAAAAGAAATCTCTCTTGCCTTCCAACAGATGGTGTCCTGCTTGAAATGCTACATACCAAGGTGGTGTGCAAAAATGTAGTCAAGTATGAGAACAGATATTTGCTGTAGTTTAGAGAGAAGTAAAAATAAAAATGATCCTCTAATAAAACTACTCAAGTAAAGTACAGATAGTGCATGAGTTATGTACTGAGTGAACTCCCACCCCTGAAATATGCGATGCAGGTGATCTGCTGGGGTGATCAAAGGAAGAAAAAAAACCTCATAATTATGACTTAGTAGGTATTAACAAATCTGTTGCCGCTCATTGTGTTTAAACAGCCATTGTGTGGTTTCTCTATGAGTATCTTTCCTCATTTTGATGTTCAAAACTCGTGCTAGATCCGAGAGATTTCCTGCTACGTCCGAACACACGATAAATACCAATTTAGCACCTCATTTTGTATTTTACGTCCACACCATTGTGTATTTAACATCACAAAGGTAAATCAGTTCAGGTGGATTAATTGTGCTGTTTCAGCCTGCACTTTTGCCGTGTCCATACCACTCCGATAAGATCTGCTCTGCGCTTCTGTGTGCATCTAATCTATACTGAAACCTCATTGGTTTTTGTTTCTCGCTGCTCGGCCAGAGATGATGGCCTCCAGGGTTCTGATGCTGGTTTACTGACTCTCATTTATTTTTTACAACAAGCTAATTAAAGCAACAGAAGGATTTTAGGACAAAACCCCCGTGGTGTATCTGTGATCCGTTACAGAGACGGCATCTAAAAAAACCACAAGAGGAATAAAGTTATTAAATAGAGGATATTCGAAAGGTGATTTAACATACCTCTAGTGTGCTACTTAACATGCTGCACGCAGTCGATCATTTGTGTTTTGCATTGCGGTGTATGTATTAACGTACTGTCCAGTATGTAGTAAGAAATATACAGCGGTACATATAGTATGTATAGCTGCATGCAGTATTCATAGTTATATGTAGTATGCAATGTATAAAATACATAGTGTATAGTGTGCATTATCAATATTTAATATACCGTATATAACAAACAGCATGCATTATATTAGGATGCAGTGTGCATTGAGCTATGTGTGTTTTAACATGGTAAATGCAAGGAACTGTACAAGCAGTATGGACTGTGCAGTATTTATTAGGCTGGGTAATTTACAAGGTGTCTCAAAAGACTTACATAAACATACATAAAGGGGAATTATTATAATTAAGCAATTACATGCAAAGCACCAAATGTGTCAACGTGAGTTCGTCATGAGTGAGAGACACGACTCAAATTGCTCGTTTACCAAGAAGCGCAATCATGTAATGTTTTGTTAAAAGTGCTAAGTTTTGCTTTGAAAGAGTGTTCATTTCCACTGTGGAGACACAGCAGTACAGGGCTTGGACAATGAAACTGAAACACTGGCCAATTTAGTGTTGGAAGTTTATGGCTAAATTTGACCAGCCTGGTGGCCGATCTTCATTGATTGCACATTCCACCAGTAAGAGCAGAGTGTGAAGGTTTTATTTGCTTAAAATATTGCAATGCACACAACATTATGGGTGACATATCAGAGTTCAAAAGAGGACAAATTGTTGGTGTGCGTCTCGCTGGCGCATCCCTGACCAGGGCATCAAGAGCCACGGTATCCAGGGTAATGGCAGCATACCACCAAGACGGACGAACCACATCCAACAGGAGTAACTGTGGACGCAAGAGGAAGCCGTCTGAAAGGGATGTCCAGGTGCTAACCCGCATTGTATGCAAAAAACATAAAACCACAGCTGCCCAACTCACTCCAGAATTAAATGTGCACCTCAACTCTCGTGTTTCCACCAAAACTGTTCACCTGGAGCTCCACAGGGTCGATGTACTTGGCCGGGCTGCTATAGCCAAACCTTTGGTCACTCGTGCCGATGCCAAACGTCGGTTTCAATGGTGACAGCAGTGAAAATCTTGGGCTGTGGACAATGTGAAACATGTATTGTTCTCTGATGAGTCCACCTTCACTGTCTTTCCCACATCCGGGAGTGTTACGGTGTGGAGAAGCCCCAGAGAAGCGACTGTACCACCCAGACTGTTGCATGCCCAGAGTGAAGCATGTTTTCTTTATATTATTAAAACATCTTTAAAGTCTTAACCTCTGCGCCTGACAGAATGTGACAGAATTTTTATTGCATCGTATCTC